>JAQQPU010017088.1:4882-17341 GCA_029168905.1 Artemia sp. Kazakhstan ARC1039 | reverse complement strand
TCTCTCTCTCTCTCTCTCTCTCTCTCTCTCTCTCTCTCTCTCTCTCTTTCTCTCTCAACGGGAACCGAGTGCCATAATCGAAAAGCTAAAAGTCATTCAACATAGACCATGATAATCATGAAATCACCGATCACTTTCTTAACTTTCTTTTCAATAGAAAAAGGAGTTTTGCCAGATCGTGGCATAAAAATTTTGCCTGATTCTTGCATGCCAATGAAGTTTGTAATTTCAATTTTTTATTAACGGTATAATTAGTACCAAATGAAGCAGAGAGGTTACTTGCCAAAATATGCTGCAACTAAATATTTTATTGGCTTATATTTCATACACAAGAAACAATCAGGTTTGCGTTTTTTTTACTGACACAAAATTGACATATCAACAACGGGAAAAAGAGTGGTTTTATTTGGTACACCATCGGGTAAAAGAGGGGTGTTATTTGGCTTCCTCTTCTAACATACCGTTAAGGAATAACGTGCCGGACTCACGAGAATACGTCACTAAAATAAACCAATGAAATTAAAGCACACTTCCCTAACACAGAAGTAAAAGACAATAATCTCTCTTTTTCTCTTTGTTAGAACTGCGACAACTAAGGTGACTGAAGGGGACTGAAATGATGTTTAGAAAATAAGTCTCTTTGACCTAAGAGTCACCATTCATCTCCTATTGCTTGTAAATCTGTTCTACCTTAGCTAGTCCTTTGATGAGAGATTCACTCCTCTGGGATGACATAGTAGCGTTCTGAACAGCAAGGATTGTTTACGCACCTTACCATTTCGCTACCACCTTTATGCCAGAAAAGACTCCTCTAGGCATAAAAACAGAGATCTGGACTTATAGTCTCTCATAGGCTACTTTAAAGAGTTTTGTCGAAAGGTATTTTCCTTCTGCTCTTGCTAAGACTCCTCTAGGCATAAAAACAGAGATCTGGACTTATAGTCTCTCATAGACTACTTTAAAGAGTTTTGTCGAAAGGTATTTTCCTACTGCTCTTGCTAAGACTCCTCTAGGCATAAAAACAAAGATCTGGACTTATAGTCTCTCATAGGCTACTTTAAAGAGTTGTGTCGAAAGGTATTTTCCTACTGCTCTTGCTCAAGGTAAGTTTTAAAGGTCCAGGAATTAGCAGAGTATCTAAATTTACTGCATTGCGTGTATGGGTAAACGCGTGTTTGGAGTTCTGTCTAATCTAACTATGCAGAAATGTTCTTAACTACGGTAATAAGGGCATGGAATCAATTAAAATATTGATTAGAGGGAGGGAAACGACGTTGAGAAAATGATCTTTTTAGATTTAAATGTTGTCATCTATTGTCTATCTATAGTAAATCAATCATTAAAACGAGGGAATTCACTGGGTATTTAGCCCTTTGGTATGCCCTAAATATGGATATTCAATATCTCTTTCATGACAAGCTTTTTAAATGATTTATCCTTACAGGGAAAGTCATGTTAGTTAACTCCTTGATTAATTTTTTAGATGATTCTTATCTGTGACTTTTTGCAACATGACTTCATTACATAGTATGGCTTTTTTACGGAATCCGGCATTCCTACAATCTGTCAACTTCTAATGATCTTTGTAGTAATGGCCTTAGTGATCAGGCATGGGTAAAGGGAGTTAGAGTCAAGTTGGAAGAACTGTTAAGAATAATACTGTATACATTTATGTATATGTTTCTAATTAATTCGAAGACTTGGCAGCTTCGTTTGTAGAGACAGAAAAAAGGTCTAAGCTGCTTAATTCATTTGGAAGAGAAAGGAGTCGCTCTAACACTGCTGTAGTTAAGTAGGAAATGAGGTTAGCAGCTGGTTTCGTCTGAATCAGGAGTTAAGCAGGGTTGTGTTCTATCCCTATTTATGTAGATCATCTTGATGGACTTTGATTTAAGGAGCACAGGAAAGGCAATGGGAGGACACGGAATCAAATGGGGAAGAAAAACTTTCCCTGACTTAGAATATGCTGATGATTTAAACATCCTGGATGAAAGTGTGAGCAAAATGAATGAACTTTTAGAGGTCTTACGAGTTCAGGGTGCTTGAATAGGTTTGAAAATCAATGTTGAGAAGACTAAGTCGCTAAGGCTAGGAAGAAGTGAAGATGAAAAGGTGACGTTGGGTAACGAAAAGACTGATCAGGTGGGCAGCTTTACTTACCTTGGTAGTATTATTAGTAAAGACGGTGGGAGCAATGAAGATGTTAAAAGTAGAAGAACCAAGGCTCAGGTTTTTTTTCACAGTTGAAGAAAGTTTGGAAGAATGGGAAGATAAGTCTACAAACCAAGGTTAGAATATTGGAAGCTACAGTGATGACAGGGATAAAATATAGTTGTGAAGCATGGGCACTCTGAAAACGAATGGAGATTGGGCACCCCACTGACTGACCCTATTTCAAACAGTAGACTGTACGAAAAGTGTGGTTCAATCCCGCTTTCTAGAGCTATAATGAGAAAAAGGTTGAGATGGCTAGGGCACGTTCTACTCATGAAGGATGACAGATTGCCAAAGACTGTCCTTTTCGGCCAACTGTCTAGGGCTAAACGGAAAGAAGGTCGTCCGCGGTTGGTGTGAGAGGATGTCGTAAAGAAAGATTTAAGGGAAGTGGGAACTTCCTGGGAGGGTGCAAAGAGGGAGGCTTTGAATAGATTAGAATGGAGGAGGAGCGTGCGTAGCTGTGTTGGCCTCAGGCGGCTTGGTGTTGCGGTGAGTCGTTGTTGTTTTGTTGTAATTTTAGATTTTAAGTCAACGCAATAAAAGATTCTTAAGATGACAAGCGATGCTTTGAAATCATCAAATTGAATCGCCTTTATTATTGTCAAAAATAATACCAATTGTAAGGCAGTATGATGGTTTAGGAGTAGGGCTCAGAGGACTCAGTCACCCCTACACCAGAATTGGGAAAAATTATATTTGACATGTACCCCATTGCTGCCTAATAGCTATGGAAACATATTTCCAAAGTTAAAACACTGCTTAAACTTTATGTTCCTTGTGAAAATTTTATTGTCACTCCATAGCTTAGATTCAATTCTATCCATCTACTGGACTATATTTTTGAAATCTGGTGTACAGTGTTTTTTAGCCTAGAAATACGTCGAAATCAGCTGAAAATTGTTTGGAGAGGACAATTTTTCTATTTTTAAGCAAGTCCAGATCCTTCTCTATGAAATGTGAAAGGATAGCTCTGAAGTTTTTATTGCAATGATATAAGTACCTTAACATTTTGGGGCGAGTTACACTGAAGGCTTGTCTCAAAATTGCTTGTTTTAGAGTTAACATATACCATTATGGGACGGAAATTCTTCAGATACTTGATTTTCGGTCATACTAATTATATTTGTTATTTTTTCTTATCAACGTACACAGTATAGCCTCGGTACCTACTTTCTGAAATTCTACATTTCCCTGAATTTCTGGGCAACCCTTATATCTGTTATTATTTTTTAGATGAATGCTGTTAAAAGCAAGAATGACAATATTGTAAACACAATAACTACAGAAATGGCGCCATCTATGCTAATTTATCTCACATCCCGAGTTCTCATTTTGGATGTCCTTCCGTACACCATGGAATGTCTGACGCCGAACTTTCGACCTGTGAGTCTTAATATTATTATTATTTTTATTGCCATCCTTAATAGTTCTTGAAAATGATTCCTGTGAATATTAATAAATTGGACCAGGACGTACATGCCTTGGGGTCTGAATCCCTGGAATCAAAATCATCCCGAATTTCTGGGCATTTCTTTGTTATGATATCGAACAAAATTATTTTGTTATTGTTTGTCCCATAAGAAAAAAAAAATCCTGCGTAGCAACTATCAGTTGCATCAAAAAATCCCAGTAGGCAAAGCTCATATAATAAGAACAATCTCAGTTGCCCAATTGCCTCCAAAATCCTATGGACATGGTCAGTCATAAAACTTAGAAAACCTTTTATTTGGGGTCTCCAATTGAATTCAAATGGCACATAGAACTCATCGAGTATTTGAGTTACCCTTATTCCATAACTATCTACTTTGGTTCTGCCCTAGGATTGATGGATGATACACTATCTATCATAAAGTGAAATGACATTATTTTATACATTTCTGAAAAAAGCTTATGCCAGCTTTCCCTCTCACTCAGACTATTTAGTACTTAAAAGAAGGGTGCTTTACGTACTTTTAAGTACTTTTTAAGTACATATAGCTAAAAAAGAAGGGCGCTAAGTTTGAAAATAAGGAGCTTGTGTGAAAAATCGGCAGAAAATGAGCGAAAAAAAAATACTATCACAGAACTCTTTTGCTGCAGCAAAAGACAAACACTACCAGTAATTGGCGATAATCACCACTACCAGACACTACCAGTAATTGGCAGACTTTGTAATTATAATTGGCACATTAATTGGCACAGTTATTGGCACCACTACCAGACACTACCAGTAATTGGCAAAAAAAATAGTGATTGGATGAGTTTTGTAAAACCCCAACATCTTGTCTTGTTCAATTGAAAAGAAGTCATTATAATATATGTCATTGAATAGCTAAAAATATAAGCCGTTCATCAGTAACATTTTTTTTTTTTATTCTTTAACGCTTCAACTTATTAGTTATTGATTTACCTTCAAGAACACCTTTTTGGAAAGACCAATTATCCTATTTTGGTTTATTAATCTCTTAGTGTCTGAATTTCATTCTCATATCAACAGAATCCTTATTTTCTTCTGATTCAAAACGTATTACTTTTGTTACTTAATTTATATCACGTAAAGTACAAATTTGAAATTCATTCTTTCGCTTCGGAAACCAAGAAAAGAAGCCAAGACATGTCATATTGAAATGTAACAAAACCACTTTTATTGAAATTTCACCCCAACCTGTTTGGCTTGGTGTATGATATGCAATTAGACTCAGTCCTTTTAGGATAAACAGGAAATGTTAGGTAAACTAAATATTAAACATATGAAGCTAAGAGAGGAAAGGAAATAGTAAATGAAAAATAAAACCAAAAAAGGGTGAGAAAACGAGGATTTTGTCAGCCAGTGGCAAATCATGAAGACGAAAAATTTATTTATAATTTATAATAATTTATAACAATTTAATACTAAAAGACTCAATTGGTATTTGCACCTAGTCAAATTTAAGAGAACCTATTTGTATATCTAGTGAAAACAGAAACTGCAGATCAGCAAAAAGTATTGCAAGGCAAAACATTCTTGCCCAATCTCTTAGGTAATCCTTTTTTCATTGGTTTGGCTTGGTCTTTCATTCAGTGTCTGTTCGTATCCTGTGCAGTAAACTTTTAAAGTTATTTTTTTTTCTTTTTTGTTTAGCACTGAGGACGACTTGGCGGAGGTCCGTGTCGAAATATTTGCTTGTTTTTGTCTTCATGTTTTGCCACTGGCTGACAAAATCCTAATTTTCTCACCCTTTTTTGGTTTTATTTTTCATTTATTATTTCCTTTCCTCTCTTAGCTTCATATGTCATGTATAGCCAGTGTGGTCTTAGAAAGTATTTAAATATTAAACAGGAATGGTAAACTAAGGCATATCTTCGTTAACTGATTTTTTGCAGGTTCTTCAATATGTTTGAATTTTTACGAACGAAAAGTGACATCTACTTTACCGAATTACCTTCCGGTGATTTTTTTTACGATTCGGCTTGGAAACACTGGTGAAAATTTTAATTTTAATTTAATTTTAAATTAATTTTAATTTGTCAAGTGTCCATTATAGTTGTCAGTGAGAATTGAGTGCCTCGAAGAACCCTGTCTGAAATGTCCCCTCTCTCTTTTTCTCGCTCTCTCTTGGAAGGGAAATTTCTAGATTTCGTGCCCTTTGCCTTTTCTGGGCCACAAAAGGAAGTGGTCAACATTAAAATGCTGCTCTTTTCGATGAAAGATTTCTAGCTTACGTGCCCCTTTTCCCTACGAAAGAGATTGGACCGCATTAAAGTGCCACTTTATAATTTTTCGGTCGATCTATGAAATTAAATAAGATCTGTGCATTAGCCAGGTTATATGTATCTCTGCTATTATATTATATCCCATTTAGGTTATGCCTTTACAATTAGCCATTCTGACATCCAGCAAACATTTTGAAATATAATATTAGTTTAGAAGTATCTAAAACTCGTACATGATATTTCACAATTGTAGTAACATTCCTTCACTTTGTAAGTGTATGTCCATAGATCCTTAAATAGATTCCATCAAAATGAAGTTGATCGTGGCTATTATTTGAATACCTTACTTGATATACCTGGGATAAGCGCAAAATACAGTGTATCCCTAACTATAAACATACTAGAAAAAAACTGTTAAAAGGATCCCTCGCTCTAGGTTAATCTGAAAAATTTCTGAAAATGACTTTTTAGTCACTGGATCACCCCTCATTTGAAACTCTATCTAATACCATCCCCCCCCCCCTATACTCGACCAATGTTAAATGACATATTAAGCTTAATTATTGATAAAATACAAAATATTGATGACATTCTAAGGTGGATAAATTATAAGCTTTGAGGTTGTGCATGCACAAGAATATTTATCTATGGGGGGGGGGGAGGTTGGGTGGGTGAGTATTACCGAACACTTTGGATGGCCGAAAAAGAGGTAAATATTTGAAAGAAAAGCATATCGAATTATGGAGAGATCATAAAAATATTGATGTTTGGAGAGAAAGGGTGGAAGCTCCGTCCACCGTTAGGCCTTTTTAAGAGCACATAGACCTGTATCTAGCTAAGCTAGATATGTTAAACTCGATCTATATCCATAATCATGTTAAAATGAGGGATTCAGAAAAGAAAACATACAGAAAAAATTTAATTCATGCAGGTTTATGTCTATACACGTTAAGAACGAACATACCTTAAAGTGAACGAAAGTTATCACGCTACAGAGGGAGCTTCCAACTCTTTCTACCCCCTCCCTATGCTAACATGCTTTGCCTAGAGCATATAGGTCTGTGTGTAGCTTAACTAGATATTTGAAATTGGGTTTACATCTATATCCATTTTTAAGATGTGCAATTTTTGGGCTCAGCAAAGAAAACATACAAAAAACAATAAAAGAAAGTGCTCACGTTTGTTATGCATGTAAAGAGTTAATACAACTTAACACGAGCAAAAAACTATTACGCTGCAAAGGTGAGCTCTCTCCGGCACTTTCTATTGCTAGCAGATGTGCTAGAATATGACTTCGCTTGCTTTCCAATTCCATTGCGTTTTAAATAAAGGGTGAATTATATTGTGTTCTAATACGCTTAGCAACAGGGGAAAGAGTGACTGCTGTGATTTTCCGCTATACTATGTGGTAATTTTTGGACGTTTATTACCGAAAATTACCACGTAGAAAAGAAATAGAAATTACCAAATAGAAAAGCATCTTAGAAAATAATTGTATTATGTTCTAAGACGCTTAGCAACAGGGTAAGGAGTGATCCAAAATCCCAACAAAGACACATTTATAGACTCCAGTTTTCTAGTTTTTCTAGGAGCTCTTTAATTGTAAGCTACGATTCTAAATAACGAATTAAAAAAAAAAGTTATCGGTGGATTCGAGTTTTACAGAGGTGCATGGTCTGATAACCAACCGGGTAACAGACAGATTATCCAGGTATTAGAGACGAATTTTAGGATTATTTTTTTTTCAAGTATCTTAAGCTTTTTTTTCTTATCTTAATTTTATTTTCTTTTTCTTATTTTTGTTTTTTAATTATTGTTTGAAATAATCTAAGGCAGACCAAAAACTTAAAAAATAGATAGAACGAAGAAAGAGCAAAAGACGACTGACGACGGACGAGTAAATCAGAAACTTAAAAACTTAGCGAATCATAATCCAGAATGACCAGAGATACATGTCATTATAGCCATCTAAACAGTTAGTGACGAGGGTTACCTTCCCCACTATCATGTCAAATAACATAAAGAAGAAAATAGCTGAAAAACCACTCAAAAGTTAGACAATAGTAAAAAAGGGGGGTTGGGGTGTTACAAAAAAAGGGGGACAGGTTAGACGAATCGATACATGATAAATTTATTTAGATATGTATATTTTACCACTTTCAGCTCTATATAACGCTGTTTGCGCAATTGGATACATTTCCAACTTAATCAGCAGGACTCAGAACCACGCTGGCTGTACTTAATGAATGAAGAATGAAGAAAAAAAGAATTGGAGAAACAAAAAACAAAACAACAACGAGGTTTTTTTTTTCAAATACGAAACAAAGCAGATGTTTTGGCAAGGACCTCCACCAAGCCGTTTTGAGTACAAAAAAAAATCTAAAAAAAAATAAAAAGAGATTGCTTTTGTAAAAGAAAAGCAATCTCTCGAAAAACTCAAAAAAGAGAAACATCTTCGTTGTCGCTTTGTCCTTTTCTTTCTTCAATTTTTTTCTTCTTAGTCCTTTGTGCTTGGAGAAGAAGGGTGTCTAGGGGAAATAAAGGTGCCTTGGGACTGAGGCTGGGGGAGGTGACAATTGATGAGTGATTGAGACTGGATTTGTTATTATTATCTTTTGTAAGATACGTCTATTTATTTGATTTATTAGGTAAGTAGTTCCTAATAAATCAAATTCTATGTTTGAATAATAAATTTTTGAATAATATTATTTGAATAATAAATTTTGAATAATATTATTTGAATAATAAATAAAAAAACAACATAAATTAAACAATAATAAATCAAACAATATAAAATAATAAATAAAAAAAAAGGCACCGCGAATCCTCGTAGCTTTTTATCGAGCGCGAAAGTATTTTATTTATTTATTTATTTGTGATTGTCAAAAATAAAATTTGAATTTGTACACTATAATCCATTTCTTTGAATACACATATCCATTTTCCGAAATAATTTCTTTCTTTGTTATTTCTGTTTTTCACTGTAATAAAAATATTTTTTAGGTGAGCACACAACTATATAGTCTAGAGGAAAGGCAAGAGGCTCTTAGAGTTGTTACTACAATGATCTCGCTTAATTTGACATATCGACAAGAACGTACCCTTGATGGTCAATACGCCTATGTTTTAGATCCGTATGTATTTCTATATATTATAAGCGTTTGGTCAAAAGTAGTCGTTTCTTCTTACATAAGTCAGAAAGAAGTCACCAGAAACCTGAAAAAAAAGAAGAAAGAAACAGTAGTAATCACGGAATGAACGTTACAAATTACCTTAGTTTTTTGCTCTTGCCTAGGTTTTGAAATACGCCTTTTTTGGTCATTTCATTGGAAAAGGCACTTGTTTCATTTAAAAAAGTGGGGGAAACAACTGAAAGTGCACTTTATGAGAATGTGCTATCAAGTCAAATTTATAAAAACGATTAGGTATAAATATAAGCTTTTAAATGAGCCTTTAAACAGCTCTCTTTTGTTACAGTAGCATTCCAGTTTCTCCTAAGTCTGTAGGTGATTTTTCGTTATCGCTTTTTCAGGCGAAGTCGGCCGAGTAAAAACAGATTTTTTCTCATCGAAAAACAAACGTCCCTAAAAACATATATTATTTTTTGAAGTATGGATAATAAACTTTATGTTATAGACTGAAAGTTTTTGTTAGCTGTCAAGGTTGTTTGCAGTATTTTCTAGAGGTGTCTTATCCCCCCCTAGATCGGTGATAATTAGAAATTATATTAAAAATAAGTTTTCAATTGAAACTAGGGAGTGACATTAAAGCTTGAAACGAACATACATTATTCAGTATAAATAAAAAAGATTATGTCAGCGTTGTTTCTACATTAAATTTTAATCAAAAACGAACAAAGATTAATTTAAAAAAAATAAAGTTTTCCCGAGAGAAGTAGAGAGTGAAGTTGAAACTTAAAACGGAGAAAAATTATTACATCACAGCCTATTTAATATATATCAATAAAACTAGTACAAATAAACCAACTAATTATGTTTCCCTATGCTTTTAGGTTTGTTTTACTTGAATTCCTCACTTTTGACTCTTAAATCAATATTCCTGTTTTTTATACTTGACTTTTGTGTTTTCAGTAAAGCGCTAGTTTTGTATAATCCTAAAATCATAGGGAAACATAATTGTATAGGTTTATTTGTACTAGTTTTATTGATAAATATTTAATAGGCTGTGAAGTAATGATTTTTGTTCGTTTTAAGTTTTAACTTCGCTCTTTACTTCCCTCGGGAAAACTTTTTTTTTATAATTAATATTAGTCAAGCGTATATTTATTCTGTCGACACGAAATCCAAATCCTTTCGGTTTTGTTAATGTGATTTTCTGGTTACTATAGTCTAGGTAATATAATGTGTTTCGGGGGACGGGGGCTCCGAAGCCTGTTTTAGAACCTCGTGAAGGGGTTTAAATATATATCACCCCTCCACTTGAAGGATGGAGGGTTATGTAGTGTCCTCTTACTTGAAAATTTGTCAGGAATATATTTTTCTTTTCATCTAATTCCTGATTTTTTTGTTTTTGCCTTGTAAAGTTTAGCTTTGTCCAATTGCAATGCTAATTTGGTTCAAGATTTGGATACGTAGAACTTTCTATGGGAACATTCCCTACAATCTAGTCTAGACAAAACAGACTTCTTGAAAGATTAGAAATTTTGAGGATTGAAATTTTGGTTGACAGACTTCTGGAGGATTATTTATTTTATGCTGTTGTTTCAAATGCAGAGATATAATCAGTAAATTTTTTTAAATTCAGAAATTTATTCAAGTAGGCTGTAACCTGGTGGCGAACGTGGTCCACAAGTCTCATTTGTGTAACACCCAATATCATTATATTGGAGCAGTACGCTTCCACACTGTCAATGCGCATGGGCATGTATAGCCTTTGTTAGAAACGGCACCAGAAGTACCAAATCTGAAACAGAAGCATCGTATAGAGCGCTTTTCGTTGGCTGTTAGTGACGCTTTTACTAAAGGCATAAAATACTACTTTCCTTTTCAATAACTTTGCCCGTGGAAAAGGCCCCTGATTAGGGGAAAAGAATGTTTTATGATCATTTTCCTCCAATCAAACCCTGTTTCACGATGCTTCTGGCTCCAATTTTCCACTTGGTACAGTTTCTAATGACCGCCGTACGTGAGCCTACGCGTTGAAACTGTGCAAGTGTACTGGTCACAAATTGCCATACTAGTATATTCCATTGGTTTCCCATTTGTTCATGATCGTTTTACATTTGGACCCCGTTTGCCACTCCGTATAAGGGAGCGTTCCCGCTATTGAATGAGGCGTATAATTCATAAAATTTAGCGCCCTGTACACGAAAATCTGTGGTAAATTTTGTACACGCTTATCTCAGTGTGTTAACGATTAATAGAAGCGAGTCCTGTTTTCTGAGCTACAAATTATACGTGGGCTATTCAAAGCCAATAGGCAGCTGACTTTCGTGTCACAAGTGTATAAGAACGAAAAGAAGAAAAGTGTAATATTTTATTTTGCTAAAAATGAGTTAATGAACTGGAAAATCAATGGAATTTTGGGAGTTTTTTTTTATTGACATTATGAGAAAGACAGAGTACGGACTCTGCTAATGGAACAAAATGGCAGTTGTGCAAGCCACAACAACTTTAAACTTGCTGTGATAATTGAAAACACTTGTTGTACAAATTTTTCTAACGATGAACGGGCGTGGAGAATAAGGATTATACACGTACAGTTTTATAACTTTTTATATGTAAGCCTGAACGGTCCTTAAAGTCTCTTGGGTTTAAGAACATGTGACAACAGCTTTTTTTTGTCAATATCTTTACCGTATTTTAACTTATGTAGGTTATGTATAAGTTATATATATGCTATGTATATTTGGATTGTGATAATTGCTGATCACATAATTTTAAAGTTGGAAAAAATTAGTGAAATTTCTTAAATTCGTTTTTTAACTACTGTAGTATGTAATTAGCTAATTGCAAATAAGCTAATTGATTCATTTAAATACATCAGAGCAGTGAGTGTACTATGCGATTGTTTTTGTAATCAAAGTCTTTTGAGAGTGGAATCAATGGTTTTATAAATATTCTGTAATATATAGTTTTGTTTATATGCTTTAAAGAGTCTTCCTTCGTATTCTTTACTTGCATTCACCGTCAAGGCATAATTGCATTCGAAAACTTCGATTATTTATGAAAGAAAAAAAAATACCAGTTTAAGTCAGTATCTACTTTTGCATAGAAATTTTTAATAGGACAAAAAGAAACGTTGACAAAGTAAGAAGTAATTTAGAAAATATTGAGAAATCATAATTTATGGTTCCATTTATTCGTTAACTAAAGATATGTATGGTACGAAAAGTCTTTTTGATTTTATTATATTAATTATTTTTATTATATTATTATTGATTTATTATTATTATTGTTATTATATTTTATTATTATATATTTATTTATTTTATATATTATATATTAATTATATTTTATTATTATATTATTCTGCTTTATTATTATATTTATATATATTTATTATTATGATAGTATATAATTATTATATATTTTATTATATCTAAGCGTT
>JAQQPU010017087.1:0-19118 GCA_029168905.1 Artemia sp. Kazakhstan ARC1039 | reverse complement strand
TTTTAGCATATTCACGGCACCAACCATCTTTACTAATATTACTACCCAAGGATAAGTGAAGCTATTCACATGATAAATCACAATATCACGTTACCCAACATAACCTCTTCACCTTACACGTATTCCTAGTATTAGCAACTTGGTCATCTTTATATTACTTTTAAAATCTATCCTTGCAACCTGAACCCTAAAGAAAACTTCAAAATCCATTCATTTTGCTATCATTTTGAAAAGAAAGATGAAAAAAAAACAGCAAATAATAAGATAAAAACACATGGCACGAAACAGCTTAATAAAGTATAGGTTTTCTTTGAAAATGTAGTTGTCTCTTAGAATCAAAGCATTTATAATATCTAAGCTTCTACGGACAAAAAGTACAATAGAAATTTTGCTAATTATTTCTGCTAATGTATTTTCGTGGTTCAATGTGGCAACACCTGCGGAAATGTGACACTGCCTTCGAAACTTCACAAATTTGAAACATATAAAAGAAAAATCGTAGTTTTCAGGTTTGCACAGACCTAAGAGGAGTAATGGGGGCAAAATTTGTTTTTATTCTCATGCCCTTTGTACTTTAAATGCACCCTTTGTACATTAGGGGTACCAGCACCCTTAATGCGTCCATTTGTGCCTCCGTAGCTCCTTTGGGCGTCAGATGAGAAATTTCTGATAGCTATTTTTCTCAAAAGAGTCGAAACGATCAAAAGATTAGCTCCAGGGATGACGTGCCAGGGTTATTATTATTCAATATTGTAATATTATCTCTTAAAAAAAAGCAACTATGGCAACACCAGATAAAACAATGTCATTTTGTGAAATGATAGGAAAAAAACCACGTAGTTTTTTTTGGAGCAGCATATGAATACAAAGATATTTTACCAAATACTAATGCCTGAACACCTGTACAGGGGTCGGCCACGACGAGGTGCACGAAAAAAGTGACTTTAGTTACTTGAGGACACCAAAAAAGTGACAAAAAGTGACTGCTCAGAAACCGTCGGAGCATAGTCAGATGGATTACAAGGATCAAAATTACTACCGTAAGATCATCACAGGCCTATGAGAGCCCGAGAAGTTACGGACAGAAAGGATGAAATCCTTATTTTTTTCTTCAACTGATTTTATTTACTTATACAAACGATGACTTCGGTAAATGTACGTTTTCGATTATGGCACTAGGAACGAAAACTGATTTATTGAATAACTAGCGTCCGCCACGACTAGGTATAAGCAATCACTGGATATTATGTCATCACTTCTTTGATTTTTTCGAAAGGCGATCAATTAGTTAGGATTTCCTCTTCAGTACAAGTACTTCAACCGATTCAGCATCATCTACCCTTTCCCTTTCTTCGGAGCGAGCTTTTAATGCTGCTTCCAGCATACTTTGAGCAAGGCCAATATTCAGGAAGTCCTTCCCTTCCACAGCTTTCTTTAACCGTTCCCCTGCTTCTCTCAGATGGGTATCGCCTATTTCCTACTGCTTAACCATCTCTTTTTTTTCGTACAATGTCTGACTCTATGGCCGCTATTTTCTGCTTCTTCCGCGCCATCTCCTGGATTTCTTGTGCAGCATGTTCCTTCTCAGCTTCAAGCTTCTCTCTCTCTGATTCTTATTGTCTTCATTCAATAAGGAATAGTTCATAGCTGGCTCTAGCTGATCTACCCAGACAAAGCAGCTTCTTTGTGATCAGCACACACACTAGTCTGTTCTCATAGTCGAGGAGCTCATCCGCAGCAAAAGCCTTAGCATTCAATGTCCGCTCTTCTGTACATGCTTGAAGGCTAGTCATCAGCAGAACTGACCGAGAAAATCCTCTCTCTACATCTGCACTTCCACGACAGAGCGACAGAGCTGCCTGGACGATCCAACCTAAAGTCTGATATTTGGTTTCAACAGATGGCGTCTTCAGTTCCAGGATCTTTTGCCTACAGCAGTCGATTCGAGTACTCTCCGTGGGTGGCGGCACAGGGTCTGACTGTAATAACAACCATTCTCCCTGGACTTGCTCGATATCCATCTCAAATGGAAGTTCTCTCGCAATGTGGAAGATATCACTGCAACTCGTTCTTTGGCAATCTGGACTGGTAGGGCTTAGGCAGGCAAGGCTTCGGAAAAACTCGTTGTTCACGGGGAATTTTGTAAGCAGGTACTGTACAGTTCTCAGAAAAAAATTTCCTGTCTTTCAGAATAACGAATCCAGAATCTAAGAAACCAGGGCAGCAATCATTATACAAGGGTTTCTTAGGTAAACATCTGCAATACGAACTAAGCCTTCAAAACCACCAAGGATCCGGAGATTGACATCATCAGCCGGCACAATCTGCCCCAAAAGAACTGTGCATAAACGTCTCAGCTCAAAGTGTACCCCATGAATTAACGGCTCCTGTCGTTGAAATACACTGGTAAAAGCGGTGAAAGCTGCTGCAGAGCTTACAATAAACTCAATTTCGGCTTTCATTGTTTGCTTTTTTAGCCATTTTACAATTTCCAAATATTTTGCATTTGACATCAGGTACTCCAGACAATTTTTCTTTGGCACGAATTCTAGCATTCGTGGGCAAGAATACGTTAGACCGGTTATAGATGGCAGCACACCCGCTCAGACACACAGTCATAGTGAGAGAGATATGCAAAAAGTTAGGTTAATTCAGGTTTACTTAGAGTGGCATGCAGGCCACTGTTCCATCAAGCGGCTCGCTGCTTCCCATATGGTGAGCCATCTTGTGGGGACGTGCTTCATAAACTTACGCTGAGGAACTTTAACTTTCCGTTGGCACTGGTTGAAATCGTCAGAACGAGCTGGCCATCCCGTGAAAAAGTGGTAAACATCGATGATCATATCAGAGCACTCCTCCCCGAGTTTTTGCAGCCCTTTCAGGAATGCATTATGCACTGCATGAATGTTGCAGGTTCCCATATTCAATAGGCGTTTTGAATACCTTTTTCTCTTTTCTGAGTCTATGATGGGCCACACTTTCTTATTGACACTGGGCCATCACTTGTAAGCATCAGCAATCTTTCAAGTGAAAGTTCTGCATCTTCAATACTCTGCAGGATATTCTGGATCTTCACTGGTTGCATGTCCCATAAAAAATGTCCGAAGATACCAACTAGCCACTTGTTTCCGGTCTTTTGACCAGTATCGAACTCTTATTTGGAGCTCCTCTACCCCACCATTGTTCGTTGTTTCATCATATTCCAGCACAAAGTCAGAATTCTGAATGTCTTCAAGTAGAATTTCTCAAAAGTACGGACAAATAGCCTCCGTCAACAAGCATGTCATTTTTTTAGCATTTAACGACAAGCCTTGTGGTACAGCATCAGGGAACATTGTTCGGAACACTTCGGCAATATGATCACACGAAGCTGCAGCAAAAGAACTAGCAATACTCTTTAAAACCCAAACTATCTCCGCCCTTGACGCTGCATCTCGCTCGCGGAGCATTTCCAGATTCTTTTATGGTACGCTATCGTCACTCTGAGAGTTTGGGTGGTTTCCGGCTGGAGCTGATGCAGCGAGTCTCAACTGACGCTGGTTTAACATGACAGAAGCATTTTTTTGGTGATCTTGTGCAGCTGCATGTTGAAGAAGGGCCTGGAATCCTTTCTGGCAGCTAAGTGTCTTTTTGCAAACTTTACAACAGAACGAGCTGTCACTCCCTTTTGTGCACCACTCTTTCACTTTATGCCCAGCACCGTCTTCCCTACTGAGCCAGCTCTCCAAAAATTTTGTCTTGCCCATTATTTTACAGCGACCTGATATAAGAATGGGTTTTAGGACGGAATTCAAAAACATATAAAGCTAATACAAATACAAACTGACAAAACCAATGAGAACACGAATTTAATCTTTCATTTTGACGTCCTCAGACCTGTGGGCATGCATGCCTTTTGCAGGAAATGGTCTAAAATCAAAGAAACTGGCTAACACTAAAAACATACAGAAGGAATCTTGGCCTATCTGTCAATTTGCTAAGCAACCGGGCAAGAAAGTGTGCTAAGTAAACCAAGAGTCTGAAAAGAACCATAGGCAGTTATGGCATGGTAGAACTAATTCAATCTATCATCTTATCTGCAAAAGCCTAGATCTTAACACACACACACAGTAACCACGTTTATCACAGCCATATACATTATGCGTCTTGAAAAAACAGTCCAAACTATCAAAAAAAGATTTACCTTTTTTATGAATTACGCCACAGTCGACAGTCAACTATAACATACTGTTTCACCAAAAAAAATTAGGTCCGAAACGTCGAAAAAAGTGACTTTAGTGACAAAATGACAGAAATAGTGACAAAAAGTGACAGGTCCCAAAAAAAGTGACAAAAGTGACAAAAAGTGACTGCGGCCGATCCCTGTCTCTATGTACTTGGTGTGATGGAATTAATCAAATCTGGTTCTCCTCACATTAAGACAAACTTCTAATCATGAAATTAATTTTTTATCTGACCGTCAAAATTTTCACTATTTTAGGAATTCCCACGAGTGAAAGATCCCTCCTTCTGCCAGCCCTCAGAAATATTCACCGAGAGAAAGGAAACAAACCTAGAAAATATTTCTAAGGGAGCTGACAAATGTTTGAAGCAAATTTTTTTTTCGGAATTACTTTCAAGTTTTGTTTTTCCAAATGTCCAAGGATTTTCTCCCAACATTTTCCTAGCGTTGAAATTTTGATTTCCCCAAATTCTATTTTTTTTTCTTTAAATATATAAATGCGGCATTGATTCCCATCTTACCGTGAATATATCCAAGAAGAAGAAGAAAAAGTTCAATGATTCAAGGCTAATTTGAACAAAAAACATATGAAAGAATTACCTTTAAAGCTCTTTGAAAAGTTGATATCGAAAGAAGTGCTAAATCTTGTTGTTCTTCGGCATAGCGCACAAGGTACACATAGACCAGTTTTTTCACTTCGATGTTTTTGGAAACAACATTTTTCACCACTGCTGGGAACAGATGTGATGGGTCACGTCCTTTTGCAATCATCTAGAAATACATTAACATTAAACCTTTTTATCATTTCTTTTAGTTTTATTTATCTGAATTATAGTTATTTCATACTTAAATTGCGTTTGTTTTCATTCATTTTTTCACTTCCAAGAGGAAGATTTTCAAAAATTCTATTGAACGTTTCTCTCTCATTGTCAATCCAAGCAGATTGTCTGTTTTTCAACCAAACCTTCAAAAAACACAAAGAAAGTTTTTGTCACTGGATTTCTTCCAGCTAATTCAAGACTTTTTCTTTGCCATTTTTGGATCAATCAGAAACTACAAAAAAATCTAGCCGGGAGAGACTGTCTTGTACAACATTCCATGTTCCGACATAATGCCTGTTGCATTACTATGTACTGTATTACTAGGATTCAATTTTGACAGGAAACCATTTTGAAAAATATCTCATTTGGCACTTTCCTTTTATAAAACAACCAAGAAAAAACTAAAAATTCCACTGTTCAAATATATTTCAATTGTATCGTCATTGAAAACTGAAAAAAAAATCCATGCCCACTCCCCAACACTTATGTGAATTGGCCATCCAAATGGTGAGGAAATGCCACAATTAGTACCTTGGGTCGGAATTAATGTGCCGGTGTTTTTCCTATTCCCAAAGGGATACATTTTTAGACACCATCTAACAATCTAGTTGTAATTATGAATTGACAAGATATAGATAGGAGTGTATACTTGAAACCGTTTGTAATTTACACAGTGGATATGAGATCTATTATGGTTTATGCTATTGGCTGAGAGAAGTATGCTCTATTTAAGACATTTTCCACTGACAAACCAGATTCATAAAACATATTGATAATTTTCAGTGGAACAACAAATACTACTACTACTAACAGCTAACCGCAGCACCAAGCCGCCAGAGGCCCACTGAGCTACGCACGCTCCTCCTCCATCCCAATTTATTCAAAGTCTACCTCTTTACACCCTCCCAGGAAGTTTCTTTTTCCTTTAAATCTTTCTTTATGGCATCCTCCCAAACCAACCACGGACGATCTGCTTTCTGTTTAGTCCTAGAGAGTTGGCCGAAAAGTACAATCTTTTGCAATATGTCATCCTTCATCCGCAGAACGTACCCAAGCCATCTTAACCTTTCTCTTATTGTAACCCAAGAAAGCAGGATTGAACCACACTTTTCGTACAGTCTACTGTTCGAAATACGACCAGTAAGCCGGGTACCCAGAACAATCCGTAGGCAATTTCTCTGGAAAAAAATCTAGCAAATCTTCATCCGCTTTTCGAAAGGCCCATGCTTCAGAGCCATATTTGACCACTGTCATCATTGTAACTCCCAATATTCTAATCTTGGTTTACAGACTTATTTTCCTATTCTTCCAAACTTTCTTAACTGTGAAAAAACACACACTGAGCCTTCGCTATTCTACTATTAACATCTTCACTGCTCTCATCGTCTTTACTAACAATCCTACCAAGGTAAATGAAGCTGCCCACCTGATCAATCTTTTCGTAACTCAACGTCACCTTTTCATTTTCACTTATTCCTAGCCTTAGTGACTTAGTCTTCTTAACATTTATTTTCAAACCTATTCTAGCACCCTGAACTCCTATAACCTGTAAAAGTTCATTTATTTTGCTCACGCTTTCATCTAGGACGCTTAAACCATCAGCATAAGTCCTCTCCATTTAATTCCATGGTCTCCCATTACATTTTCTGTGCTTCTTAAGACAAAATCCATTTCCTACCTTAACCACATCAGTGTTATTTTCGTACATAGCACTAATCACATTAATGTATTTTTCCGGTATACCATACAAGGATAAAACCTTTGTTAAAGCTCTTCTATCAACAGAATCGAACGCTTGCTCATAATCTATAAAACTGAGGACCAAAGGTGTTTGATAACTCAGGCACTGTTCAATTATTAACCTAAGAGTGGTAATATCTCGATAATTACCACACTCACTCTTATCACCTTTCTTACACAGTGGTTTAATGAAGGTTTTCCTAAAATCGCTGGGTACTCCCACTTTTTCAAAAATCATATTCATAATCTTCAGTAATTTATTTCTAACCTCAGAGCCGCCATATTTAAGAAACTCATTTACCACACTATCAGCGCCTGGAGCCTTATTATTTTTTAATCCTTTTAGTACTGTTGCTAATTCTTCCTCGCAAAATAAATCTTCCTTCACATCCAAAATATCGCAAACTCTTTTAATTTCCTATATATCTTTTCCTGCAGCTCTATCTTGGTTTAGCACGTTCTCCAAATGTTGGGCCCATCTCTCTATAATTCTTTCCTTATCACTAATTGTGTCCCCGTTCCTATCTTTGACTGGGACAAGTCCAAATTGACTACTCCCTGTCAATTTATTAACATACCAGTACAATATTTTAATATTATGCCGTCTAGCTTCATCTTCCAGATCCTCGGCAATTTTATCGATGGCCTCCACTTCACACCTTCTTAGTTCAAATTTTAATGCTTTCTCCACTTTCTTTACATTCCTTTTGTTTTCATATGATACATCACTCAGATAATTTTTGTAAAACCCCTTGTCCTCACTATTAAACATAAAGCTTTTTCACTAATACTCCTAGCTGCTGTCCTAACTTTCTTCTCTAAGACACCATCAGCAACTTCATTAATTGTTTCCCTAAAATTATTCCATCCATCTTCCAAAGGGTTAAATTTTAAACTCTCTAGATTAGTATTAAACTGTTCGTGGAAGGTTTCTCTCAAATTCTGATCCTGGCGTCTACCAACATCATAACGTCACGGGAGGTAGTTACCCTTCCAAAATTTCAGCTTTAAATTAACTCTAGACACTACCAGATGGTGATCTTTACTTTTAACATCACGTGAATACCATGTTAACTTATGTGCCATTTTATGACCAAACACCGTATCGGTTATAACTAGATTGTTTTACCTACAAAATTGCAAATGTCTGTATCCATTGCTGTTTTCTTTTCCAACACCAAATTTGATTAGGCTAGGATACCTTCTATGACTATTTCTACCGACCAGGGCGTTAAAATCTCCTAATAAAAACACCATATTTCTACCTGGGACAGTATCTAACTTATGGGACACTGTCACTGTCTATAAGTTATAGTAGTATATAGGGACATATACCACTTTAACTGATACCCTGAACTTTTTAGTAATAAAATGAGCAATTGGTATTCTATTATTAATGCCTTCCCAGCCTAAACAAGACTTAGCAGCTGCCTTATTCATCATGAGTCCTACTCCCTGTCTATGTACCCCATCCTTCCTGCCTGAGTAAACAAATTCTATATCACCTAATTTCATACTTCCTACTCTTTGGGCATGAGTTTCTGAAACTCCTAATAAGTCCAGTTCTAATCGTCTGAATTCGTCAGTCAAAATCCGGATACTATAGTCATTTTTAACGTCGTAAGATTCCAAGTTCCAATTTTCATGTTCTTTAAATCATTGAAATTATTTTGGCCTGAGGAAAAGCATTGGTCCCGGATACCAGTACAGGACGGGGATCAAGATATCTTCTCAAGTCTACACCGAAGCGCTTAAGCCGGTCTAGAACCGAACAGCAAGAAGTCCCTGAGACCTCCAGTGTGAATAGAGGCTTTGTGCAGTCCTGGGCCCATCTTGGTCACAACATGGTTTTCAGCGCTTGGCGATGCTCTTCTATCAACAAGAGTCGAAATCCTACACTGACAGTCTCAAGCCTATTATTTCCGACTCATTATATATCCATGCCTAAGAATATTACGCTACAACAGGGAGGCAACCCATAGTAGATAAATTAGCTAAGAAGAGGTTTTTCAGCCCGAAAACGCCCAACAAAACAGACCAAGCCCAGAAAAGAAGTATGTAAAACTGGATTGTCTCTCTTTCAACCTTTAGAGTAGCAAAATTTATAAACTCAACCCAGGACTGGCCAAAACCAACAATCGAAATCTCACGATCTTCTTTTCAAACGTACTAGTCGAATTCACAAGCTAGGTTACAATTTCAGGATTTTGACTATCAGTGAAACAGTAATTCCAGAATCTTGATTACCAGCGGAACAAGAAAATTACAAGACAGACTGATGTTTTCCAGTTCGGCTTGTCAGTTGAAAAGACATTTAAAAATTTAGACTAAATCCCTCAAATATTTTCTCAACAGTTTAGCCAAATCAACAGCACTGTTGAGCTCACATCGAGTGGAACTATATGATTTTTTCCAAGGCAGAAGTTGCTATGGGCTTCCTCATCCCCTTGTTTGATTAACTAATAATCTAAAAAGACTTTCTAAAGATACTCAACAGACTTCATAGGCAGGAGTCACACGTACAACGGCGTAGTTTAAGTTTGTTGTCCAAATTGTTGAAATGCTATTTTCTTCGAGTTTTGTGTTAGTGATTTAATTTCCTGTTTTTTTACACTCCTCAAGTGCGTTCATGTTTTGGTAAAGATGGTTGAAATGTATTATTATTATTATTGTCATAATTGCCTAAAACATTTTCCTAAGCCATTCCCAAAAGATTGATTAGTGAAATGACTTAAAGAGAGATAGTTTTTCAGCAGTTCAGCGTCAAAAATCATGCATTAATTTTCCTTCGCTTGCACCTGTGACTTTTTAAACTGAACAAACACTTTACTCCTTAAGCAAATTTCAGAAAGAAAGGTTCAATAACCCTAGCTTTTAAAGCCCAACAGGTCCATCTGTATTCCTGTGTGAAAATTAAATCCAGTAAAAAGGAAAAAAAAATAGCCTCAAAAGTTTTTCAAGCATTCCCTTTGTGTCTCTGTGGCCAAAGTCTTTCATTCCTCGACATTTCGAAATTCAGAGATAATTGCCGAAATTCATTTGCTAGAATTTTCTCCAAGAGGGAATCCGCGTGTGATTAACATTAATTGCTCCACTGATCTTCCCATGAGAACGGCTTAGAAAATGGCTTTTCGCCATTATCTAAGAATACCAATTGTAGGTGTGACAGTGATGTTACATTAATAATAACAATAATAGCAACAATAAACATAATAATAATAATAATGCATTTCAAACCTCTGTATAATAAAATCAATAAAATAAATGAATAAAACTACCGTAATGCACTTAGAGGAGAATGAGAAAACAAAAAAATTAAGAACTAACAAAGCCTTGCAAGAATTATGACAAATCAACAACGTAGACAGCACAGCAAAATTACCCAGTTAAGCAGAAATTTGACTTTCACGACGCTTACAGAATCTGTACAGAATATAAGATCAAAGGTTACAAAAATAACGTACAATTGTTTGAGGCATTTTGGGAGGTGGTCAAACCAGAATTTTTAGTTATTATGTTTGCAGATGTCTTAGTCTTTCCCAAATGAATGGCTTTTCAAACCTGTTCAGTGTCTCAGAAACCAACCTTTAAAAATGTCACTTTCCTCTATGATTAATTACATTGTTAATTTAAAAAAGCCTTTCCATAAAATAAGTTTTTAAAAGAAAAGTAAAGAGATTCACTAAGCCAAAAAATAGCAAAAATAAAGTCAAATAACCTTCCAAGCGTAAAACTACCATAAATCGCCATCAATAAATAAATGAAACTCAAAACGAACAGAGATTACAATAAATAACGGAGTCAAACTCAAAACGAGCAAACAGTAAAATGAGTAGGCTGACAAACCCCATGCCTTTTCAAGACCAGAATATAATTTACACTTTACTGAAAACAAAATATATTTTAAATGTTTTCAATTCTTTACTTTTATAAATAAAAGGTTATTTCTTACTTTGTTTTATTATAATATTTTTGCATCACCAAAGGCAGACCAAATTATCATTCATATGAATTTACGATTAGAAAAAAAACTACCCCTTCTTTACATTTCTACTTTTCTTAGCAATAAATTGATGAAATTTATTAGATTAAAGAAAACCATATTACACGTTGAAGCTCATGAAATAATAAATTGAGTATAAGAACCCCCAGTGACTAGCCAAGGCCACCAATTCTGAATCAACAACCACACCTCAACAGGCATACATTAGCAAGCAACAAGCAACATCAACAAGCACCATCAACAGGAATACTCAGCAATATTTTCCTAGCTTTTACTGTTCTTTACAAATCAAAACTTTGAATAATAATCAAAGACGAGATATTTATTATACAGCAAAAACAAATTATATATATATTTATAAATATTATTTCTTTACCATATATAATAGGATCTAAATTTAAGGATTATTCCAAATTATTTTAATTGACCAGCTGGACTGATTCAAAACGTTCAGGCTTTTCTATAATTTATTATCATAAGCTTGAAAAGCACTTACAATTACAAGAATTTGAAAGATACTTGCTTATTTTAAAATTCTACAAAAGCATTATTTTAAATAGCGTTTATACTTACTAATATACATGTTTAATTATAGCATTTATTTTTATCAAAATTAACATAAACCCTTATTAATTAATTTATACAAATAAACAATTATAATGATTATTCGCAGTTATTTCTATGTGTTAAGGAAGTAAACAATGAAGGTGCATTGTCTTTTGTTTGTGAGGTAGCCTAGCATTGCCTTTTTTTCTTTTTCGTTCCATATGTTATATTACATACATAGTTGTTTCAGTGTTGTCATGGGCTCCTCGAACAAGCATAAGCTTCTAGAGCCCATGGCATTCTCTCTTTTACCAACTAGACACCAAAAGGAGTCTTTTTGGATTCTAAGATCTGTTTTTTCTGAAGAATAAGAAGAAGATCAAGGAGAGAAAGTTGCTCTGTAACAACTTCACAAACTAACAAATAGCATAAAAATATAGCTATAGTGTTTAACGTAAAATATTTTAGCACTGGGGGTGTTCCAAAACACTTATAGTTAAAAGAAAATGTTTTTAAGGAGAGGGGTGTTTTTAAGAAAGTTGAGTCAACTTACAGTAATTATCCTTTTCATGGCTTCTAGTTTGAGACCATCTTTATTGCTGTCCAACATTTGCTTCAAATCGTCATTCCTTTGTACATGAAAATAAATCAAAACTTTATGTAAGAAATTTGTGACAAGAAAGGTAAGACGAAAAAAGTGTAAGAAATCTTGCCTTTGAACCATTCGGAGGTCAAGAACATCCCATCATTTTTTTTTTATTTTAGCAGCAACACATTATGATCCTTTTGCTTGCACCCATGGCCAGGGACGCCACTTTAGGGGGGAATAGGGGTGACAGACTCCCCCCTTAAAAGGTTCTCAGAAAGGACTTTTGTCGGGCGAAGCCCGACTAAAGTCGCTATCTTTCGGTGAAAAGTGATGCTTCTGGGAGGGTTTTCGTCGGGCAAAGCCCGACAAAACTTACTAATTCATGTGCGCGAAGTCGACAGAAACCTATTGGCCCCCTAAAAAATGACTAGTCGAGCGGAGCCCTACAAATCTCCGTATTTTATCGGTCCTCTGTAATATCATAAAAGACTTCTGCCGGGCGAAGAACAATAAAATTTACTGCTTCATCTGCACAAAGTTGACAGAAACCAATTGCCCCCCTAGAAAACGGGTTTTTGAGGGGAGCCCTACAAAACTTCGCATTTTGTTGGTCTAATTTAATGTCATTGAAGACTTCCGTCGGGCAAAGGACTACGAAATTGACTGCTTCATCTGCGCAAAGTCGACAAAAACTTAATATTTTGTCGGTCCATTACTATGTCATAAAAGACTTCCGTCAGGCAAAGACGACGAAATTGACTGCTCCATCTCTGCGAAGTTTACCGAGGGAAGAACAATAGAATTTACTGCTTCCTCTGCACAAAATCGACAAAAACCAAGCGCCCCCCCCCCCAGAAAACGACTTTTTGAGGCGAGCCCTACAAAACTTGGTATTTTGTTGGTCCAATTTAATGTCATTGAAGACTTCCGTCGGGCAAAGGACTACGAAATTGACTGCTTCATATGCACAAAGTCGACCAAAACTTAATATTTTGTCGGTTCATTACTATGTCATAAAAGACTTCTGTCAGGCAAAGACGACGAAATTGACTGCTCCATCTGCGCAAAGTTGATAGAACCCAACCCAGTTGGCCTCCTAGAAAACGACTTGTTGGGTGAAGCCTTGCAAAACTTGATATTTTTAAAACGTGTCGGTTAGCCGGGACAATTCCAGTGCCTCTACTGAGAAAAAACTTGCAGGGAAATATTGTTGTTTCTTTCCAAAATATCGAGAACAGCTGACATATTTTACTAATACATAAGCCAATAGCATTACAAGGTTTTACTAAGCTCATTTAGAATTAGACCTCTTTCTCTTATTCTCAAAAGCCATATAATAAATCATATAGCCAAGGGCATAAAGAATTAAAACTAAGAAGGGAAGAAACAAATTCTAATGCTAGATTCGAAAATTTTGCTGCTTTGTTACATTTTACTTATTTAAAGACATAAACTTGTGTCTTAGAATTATTTCAATAATTTTTCAATTACTTTCATTAATTTTTATAATGTAAAAACTATTTCTTTTAACAAAAAAAAAAAAAAATGAACGCCGAGCCCAGTAACCTGATTTGTACTGCTACTCAAAAAAAAATTTCTGCGATACATACACACGTCGAAATAAACTCAAACCAAACCGGTTTGCCAAGAGTGAAGACAGTTAACAGGGAATCAAGTCTGTCAGTGATCTAGGAATAGCAATTTGAATTATTGCGATACTGCATTTGAACCTAAAAGGATGCTTAGAGCACTATTTTATTTGTTTTGATTATCAGTATATGAAAATGTTTGCAAAACAAAGGAAAAGATCCAGAACTAGAACAAAACTTGTGTTTGAAGTTTGTTTCAAAAGAAAGAAAGATTAAAGGTATTACAAAATTGACTCCGATTAACAAACTCCGCACATTCAGGAGCATCATAGTGAGGAACTGAAAAACGGTAGATTAGGCCAAAGTTTATGCAAAAGACCACTCTATTTGATATTCCAAAATAGTTAAGACCATTTACAGCTACAGCTCAAGGAAAACTGTAGAAGGACCTGTCACGAGCAAACTTTATCTCGAACAACAAAATATCTTAGTGCAAACTAAGTCAACAGAAAGCTTAAAGTCTGTCTTCAGTTGTGCCTCTTGTTTTAGTGCTTCAAAGTTGCAGCCACCTCGCGTGGCATTCCAAGACTGCTAAAGATGTTTTCTCACAAAACTTCAGCAGATGTCCTAGTTGTAAGTACACTATTTGATAGGATGGATTCCCAAAGTCTGGGCAGAATCTTACTTTTAAGGAGAAACTTTATCAACAAGTGTCAGTTTGTTAAAGGGCAGTAAACTTTAAAAAATTTGATTGAATGAGTCAATAGTTTGCAATTCATAAAACAAAGAAATGATAACAAGATTGGGGATAATTAAAAAAATCTATCCTTAATTTTTAATAATATATGATAAAAAGATGAGTTATCCTGAAGGGCGGTAGACATTTCCTTTTAATATGCAAACTTTTTGTACTTTTACCTAATTTAACTTTGGTTTTATGAGTAAGAAGACAGTCCTGGTAAGTGCTCTTCCCTACAAGATTGGAGCATAGATGTCGTCTCAGTTTTAGAGATATTGGATTATACCTAAATATATATATATATATACAAAAATAGCAGTATTACTATTCAGTGGATCTCTCCAGGTTTGAGCTTGCTCTCTACTTTTGGAGTTCTTGCTCTCTTTACTTTCGAGGTATGCTTAAAAAATGAAACTGAACTAAAGCGTACCAAATTGCCAGCAAGAAGCGAAGAAGAAAATAGTTTTAAAATTACCTTTCAAGTTTAATAGGTTATGGCAAAGTCTCCTTATGAATGTTTTTGAATTTGTTTCGAGCTTCTCAATTTTTTCGAATGCGTGAAATAAATACAAACAAACAACTATGGTAAAAATCGAAGTAATATTTCAGATATCTCTTGAGAAAGTTTGTCCCGATCCATTCTAACATGTATCAGAGTCTGAATAGAAGAAGATGCGGCTGAAAAATCGAAATCACTTATCCTCTCAGGTCTGACACTGTGGAATTTGGTAAAAGAACAAAAACATTGGAAGAAGTTCGCTGTTCAGAAATTGACCAAGAAGAAACGGTAGGAATCAGCAATATCTTTGCTCTTCTTTCTTGCATTATTGAAGAACCGAGGCAGCAAAAAACTGATACTTTAAGTTAATTTGGATCCCGTCACTAAAGAATTAGACGCTGCAATGCAAGCGCTAGACACAGGGCGATCAATCAGCGAATATGGAACTAGGCTTATTGGTCAGTCAGAGAAATTCATTTCTCAAAAACTGTCAAAAATGGAAGGAGTAAAATCTGAAGCAGAAAGTTTACAGCAATTTGGATTTGTAAGTCAAGCACAATCATGGGCTCAAGAAAGAAAATCTTTCTGACTCAGAAAAGCTGAAGCTTATCAAACTAGGGCTATTTCAGCCAAAAAAATTGTTTTCCAATAAACAAGGAAATCCAATTTCAGAGTTCCAAACATCAGTTGCGATTGATTAGAAACTGGTACAATGAGAACCCGCACCTAGAGTATAGTGTCGAGGAAGATTTAGCCTACTGCTTTGCATGTTTGTTGTTTCCAACCAGATTTGGTCGCGAATAGAGATACAAAGATTCTTCATTTATAACAAAAACTAGAAACTTGCACAAGATGCGAAGCCAGGGCGCCAAGGCTGGAATGCTTGTCACTCACTTCCAATCAAATGGTCACAAAGCCTCTGTAGGTTATCTTATTTGTATCATAGAGGGAAATAAATCATTTCCAAGCTTAGTTAACAAGGAGAAATCAATGAAAGATATAGAGTCAGAAAAAGAAAGGGAAAGAGGCCGTCGCAATATATACAAATTACTAAATGTTACCATCACTCAAAGTAAACAAGGCCTGGCATTTCGTGGGAAGAATCATGACGAGGAGAATCACGTTGAGCCAGCCAATCTTCTTTCGAGACACATCAAAATGGGCAATTGGATGAAAAACCATAACCAGCCGAATTTCATCAACTATATGTCGGGTAGTAGCAAAAATAAATTAGTTGCGATTGTTGGAATAGAGCCAGTTCAAAAATCGTAGAAGAAGTTATTGAAGCTGACTTCTTTGGCATCTTTGTATACGAAAAACCTGATGTCAGCCATGAAGAGTGTTTAGCTGTAGGCGTACGGTACATTGATAGAAAGGTATCAGCTAAAGAGCGTTTACTCGTCATTGTAGATTCTGAGTGAAGGCTCGTATTATAGGCAGCGCTATGCGCTGCCTAAGTAAAGAACGATGTTGGCACAATGTATAATTTATTTTTGGTCATTGACCAGGCCACTTCGTAGCGAAGGAGTGTCGTAGAAACTTAAAAAAGGGCTCATTCGATTGAAAATTTGAGTGGCTAGTGCCCTTTTTAATACTCCAAAGTGATTGGAAGGAAATTAACATCCCTTCCACGCCCACCATTTAACCAAACGCATCCAATCTAAATTTTGAGACGGCCATTTTTTTTCAGCGTAGTTGATTTCCAAATAGAAATTATGTTTTTGAGGAGGACACTCCCCCAGAGCCCTCAGGGGAAGAGTTGTAAGTCATGCCCCGGGGGCATATAAGATTTTTATAGAAAGCGTTGTCGTAGAAACTTCAAAAAGGCTCATTCGATTGGAAATTCAAATGGCTAGTGCTCTTTTTAATAGTCGAAAGGGACTGGAGGGCAACTAACCCCCTTCGCATGCCCACCTTTTCCCCAAAGAAATCCAATCAAAATTTTGAGATAGCCATTTTGTTCAACGCAGTTGAAAGTTCTGAAAATTAGGTCTTTGAGGATGACAACCCCCCCCCCCCACAGCCCTCAGAGCAAGGGTTATAAGTTATGCCCTGGGGCATATAAGGTTTTCATAGAAAGCGTTGTAGTAGAAACTTCAAAAGGGGCTCATTCGATTGGAAATTGAAATGGCTTGTGCCCTTTTTAATAGTTGAAAGTGATTGAAAGGCAACTAACACCCCTTCCATGCCCACCATTTATCCAAACACATCCAATCAAAACTTTGAGATAGCCATTTTGTTCAACGTTGTTAAAAGTTCTGGAAATTTGGTCTTTTAGGATGATAGCCCCCTCAGAGCCCTCAGGGCAAGGGTTATAAGTTATACCCTGGGGGCATAAGGGGTTTTTATTGAAATATTTGTCGTAGAAACTTGAAAAAGGGTGCATTCAATTGGAAATTCAAAGGGCTAATGCCTTTTTTAATAGTCGAAAGTGATTGGAGGGCAACCAAACCCCTCTCACGCCCACCTTTTCCCCAAACACATACAATCAAAATTTTTAAATAGCAATTTTGTTCAACGTAGTTGAAAGTTTTGGAAATTAGATCTTTAAAGATTAACCCCCCCCCCCACAACCCTCAGGGCAAGGGTTGCAAGTTATGTCCTGGTGGCATATGAGGATTTTATAGAAAGCGTTGTCGCAAAACTTCAAAAAGGGCTCATTAGATTGAAAATGGAAAGGGCTAGTGTCCTTTTTAACAGTTGAAAGTAATTGGAGGGCAACTAACCCCCCTCTCACGCCCACCATTTCCCCAAAGACATCCAATCAAAATTTGAGAAATTCATTTTTTTCAACGTAATTAAAACTTATGGAAATTAAGTCTTTTAGGAGGACAGCCCCCTCAGAGCCCTCAGGGCAAGGGTTGTAAGTTATACCCTGGGGGCATATAAGGTTTTTATAGAAAGTATTGTCGTAGAAACTTCAAAAAGGGCACATTTGATTGGAAACTGAAAGGGCTAGTGCCCTTTTTAATAGTCAAAAGTGAATGGAGAGCAACTAACCCCTCTCTCACGCCCGCCATCTCTCCAAAGACATTCAATTAAAATTTTGGGATAGCCGTTTTGTTGAACGTAGTTGAAAGTTCTGGAAATTATAATTTTGAGGATGACAAACCCCCCAAACCCCTCAGGGCAAGGGTTGTAAGTTATGCCCTGGGGATATATAAGGTTTTTATGGAAAGAATTTTCGTAGACTTCAAAAAGGGCTCATACAATTAGAAAATGAAAAGGCTAGTGTCCTTTTTAATAGTCGAAAATAATTGGAGGGCAACTAGCCCCCTTCTGAAGCTCACGATTTTCCCAAACACATCCAATCAAGATTTTGAGATAGCCATTTTTTTCAACGTAGTTGAAAGTTCTGGATATTATGTCTTTGAGCATGATGACCCTTCCCCCCCCCCCCCAACCCTAAGGGCAAGGGTTATAAGCTATGCCTTGCGGGTATATAAGGTTTTTATAGACCGTTGTAATAGAAACTTCGAAGGGCTACTGCCTTTTTTAATAGTCAAAAGTAATTGGAGGAAAACTAACACTCCTCCCAAGCCCAGGGTATAGAGGAAAACTTTGACATCCTCCAGAATGATTATAAGCAGCTCGGATTAGAGTTTAACGCAGAAAAGTCGGAAACCCTGCTTTTTAATTGGAAATCAGTCCCTAATGGTTTTACGACTGCTCTTGGAAATACAAATGTTAAGCCAGTCCAGTTCATTACTTACCTTGGCCTTCCTATCGGTTAAACTCTAAAAACAACCCGTCGATTGCTTATCGACCATCTACAGAAGCCAATTGGTTTTGCATATAGTAAAATTGTTTCAAATAAGTTGAGGTTCAACAGAAAAGTTTTAACTCGCCTTTATAATGCAACTGCCCTCCCCCATTTTTTGTATTTGAGTCCTTTTTAAAAAAAATTCAAATGAATTTAGTGAAAAAATGTGCATTGTCAGTTTAATATACATATGCTGATATTTATTCCTTAAGATCTTAATTGATTTTTGTTTTCTTAAAGTAATAAGTGAAACCATTTAAAAGAATTTTTTTCAGTAAAGTACAAATTATATTCTGGCTTTTAGAAAGCATAGGGTTTAGAACTCTACTCACATTAATTTCTGCTCGTTTTGAGTTTGACTTAGTTTAATTTCTGTTTGTTTTGGGTTTCATTTATTTATTGATACTGATTTGTGGTAGTTATATGCTTGGTAGATTACTTGATTCTATTTTTGTTCATTTTTGGTTTAATGGAGTTCTTTACTTTTTTTGAAAAACATATTTTGTGCAAAAAGATTTTTTGATTAATCAAAGAAAAAAAACTTGCATTTCAGTAGAGAGTCAGGTATTACTCCGAACCCACACCATTGCTGCCATCTACAATTTAG
>JAQQPU010017086.1:8484-19121 GCA_029168905.1 Artemia sp. Kazakhstan ARC1039 | reverse complement strand
TTATTGTTCTAATAAAACAAACATTGTGTTTCAAGAGTCGTTGTTAAATAATCGGGATATATAAAAAAAACTTTAGCGTAAAGACCAGGTTGTAGAGGATTAGAAACCCCCCATATACGTAATAATTTCTGTTCGTTTTAGGTTTTAAAGTTGCTGCTTGCTTTCAGTTGAAAAAACTTGTTCTGTTTTTTTATTTAATTCCTGTCGTTTTTTAAATTATACCAGAAAATCTGGCTACACCTCCACTGAAAAATCCCTCCTCCTCACTGATTTATTTTCTAGACAATTCAATCCTGGTGAAAATTTACCCCGGCAATTACCCTTAACATCTCCAGAATTGAGTCGGCAAAGAGAAAGTAAGACATAAGAAGAATTTTGTTTAGGAATTCTGATAAACTCCCCCAGTGTAAAATTTCCCCTGAAAAATTCACCCCCTGTAAACTTCCCTTCCCTTGGAAAATTATTCCCTTGGAAAGTCCCACCAGCAGAAAATTCCCCTCCCCCACCCGAATAATGTATGCATACTTCCCAATTACAAATACTATACGTAACCGATAGGCAAATTTGTAACTTACAGACCTTTCCCCCGGAGGCTGTGGGGAGTCATGAAATCTCTAAAGGCATATTTATTCGGGCTTTCAACTATGCTGAACAAAATGGATATCTCAAAATTTTGATCGGAATAATTTGAGAAAAAAGGTGCGTGAGAGGGGGCCTAGTTGCCCTCCAGTCTTTTTGGTCACTTAAAAAGGGCATTAGAACTTTTAACTTCGTTCAAATGAGCCCTCTTTGTATATTCTAGGACCACTGGGTCGATGTGATTACCCCTGGAAAAAAAAACACATTCGTGATCTTTCTTCTGGCAAAAAAAAAACACAAAATTTCACATTTTTGCAAATAGGAGCTTGAAATCTCTAGAGTAGGGTTTTCTAATAGGTTTAAGATTCTATGACTTTTAGGGGGTGTTTCCTACTTTTTTCAAAAATCAGGAAAATTTTATCAGGTTTGTAACTTTTGATGGGTAAGATTAAATCTAAAAAAACTTATATATTTGCAATCAGCATAATAAGCCGATTCCTTTGATATATCTATTGGTATCAAAATTCTGTTTTTTTAGTTTCGGTTACTATTGAGCCGGGTCGCTCCTTACTTACAGTTCGTTACCACGAACTGATTAAAAGTGCAAATCTTATGAAAATGCCATTCATTTCATTTGTTTTTATTTATAAAATAAAGAAAATGGTGTTTAAAAACCATAATTGGGATAAATCATACATGGTACTTATGGTTTATTCTTCCTCTGAAACTTGTAATTTTGCGACGAGCCTGCAGCTACGTCTTACACCAAAAGGACAAGATACCTATATCCTTGGATTTATTAGTTTCAAATCCATCCAATCACTCTTAGATCCATCCATTATACTTTTTCTTTGAGAATGATCTTAGCTTACTTACAGAATCGGAAAACTTAACTGTTTTATTTAGAATTATCTAAATTTGGATTCCTGGATTCTCTTCCAAAGTCTATTTTTGTCTTCGCATGAGAAGTAGTCTTGCAAATATCAGCTGGTAGCGAATATCGGACAAAAAGCCTTAGCCAACTTGGCGAACCATGTTGCCAGTAACGCTCTATAATGTTTTGTTCGACTACGTACCTGTAAGGACAATGTTACGAAACAAAACAATTACTTGGATTTCACTAATTCCTGGGGTTAATTAGCTAAAATTTTCAACGCACAATAACTTTTTATGATCTTTACAACTGCAAAGCTATTGAATTTCGCACTTTCTTCTCAAAAATACTGAAGTAAGTTTTCGGATAACTAGTCATTTATTCGACAATTTTGGCTGCAGAACTCTTGTTGCTCAAGCAAACACATTTGATAATCAAACACTTTTTTTGTAAGAACAAACTATAGATTAGCAAGAATAAAAAACGTGACCACGGGTAATACTTTCATTTTGTGACATAATAATACCCTCGAACTCAAAGTTAACGCTGCAGTGTAAGGGCTCTTAAGTCGTTGTATTTTTTTTCATTTGTGTTTGAACACTAGTTATTATGCGAGTGCTTTGAGTGCCCAGTTACCTCTTCATCAATATTTGATAGTGTAAATAGATTCAGTTACTGAAAATTAATTCTTAACATTTATTTTTGAAAAATTTTAGTCGGGCAACAATAATTCGAGGCAGGGTTGTCAACAGTCAAGGTACAGGTATAACTGGAGTCCGTGTCAGCATAGAAAATCAACCGAAACTTGGATTCACCTTATCCAGAAGTGGGGGATGGTAAGAATTTACACAATACCTATTTGTATGTATTAAAGCCCTGCCCATGCTGAGGGGAGCATATTTGTAAGTAGCAACGAAAAGCCCACTCATTGCCAGAAGCTTATTTTGTAAAGCATCACCACCACCACCACCATCCCCCCCCCTCTACCATGAATATTTTATTGTCTTCTGCCCCGAGTTACGAATAGTCCCTCAGTTGACTTTAAGTTCTCTTGGTTTCAGTCAAGAAGGACGCTTTAGATGTCTTTTTGGACTGAAGGAAGTCAAGTTTACTTATTTTAACAAAGTTGTTAGGAACTTCATCTGGTGAGGTCTTTAGTCTCATTTTATTATATTTTTGTATATTTTTGACTATAAAATATCACTAGTACAAAATAAATTGAACATTCCGATGGGGCTATAGTAGCAAAGTTTGATAGTTGGCTAAATTTTCAATATAAGTTGTACAATTTTTTGGGCAAAAACTGTTTTATATCAAGCATTCATGTGAATCCTGGTTTCAAAACCATTTAAATTTGGTTTTCTTTAGTTAGATGTAAAGTAACTCTTTCACTAAGCTAATAGAATCTGGTATGACATTGACGTTATTAAGCGTTTTACTTAGCTGGCTAGCAATTTAATGGGGTCCTAATTTGTCTTCCCCTTTAAGTTAAGCAGTTGAACTAAAGGCCATTCCCACTGACTAACCGCGTTCTTGAAATCAGATTCACAATTATGATTGGAACAAAAAGTTTTGTAAGACTTGTTGATAAAACTGGACTGTCAAATTTCAACTGAAGAAATATAGACTATGCGAAACTCATAATGTTAGTACATTTTCCACACAGTTTGTGCGGAACAGCACAATTTAAAACTCACTCAAAACCCGGCTAAATCCCTATTGTACACCTACAGCAAATTAAACGCAAATTAAAAGGTTTGATAAAATATTTTTAAACTAAACAAAAGTGGTGATATTTTTTGGATATTACTTGTTATGAATTTGACGTTTGAGCTTGTATCTGCTCACCAAGTATTATTATTCTTGATTGAGCATATTCAGGGCTTTTTGTCTGTGTCTACGCATGATTGAAAAATCTGATTCCGCAAAGGTAAATAGAAGCAAACGAGACTAATATTCGAAAAGAAAACTTATGGAAGGACGCATTGCACATCAAAATTGAAATAAGCATTTCCTTCAATGTATCACGCTCTAAGAAGTGAATCAGGAATATCAGTAACATCCAAGAGTATACAAAATAGGTTTTGAACTAAAAGAGGCATTAATTTAGACAATTTCAGGAGATAATATTCAATTCCAGATTTAAAGGGTAGGAGGTGGTTAATAGCTTCCCCTCCTTGCATTATCGAGTATTCCTGTTTCTGATTCTTCGGTTTTGGTAAAAAAAAAAATGTGTTAGAATAAGGCAAAGTTTCCAAGATTTACTTTACGGGGCCAATTTTACAGTTTTAAGGGCTTGGCACACATAGCTTATTTCGGGAACCCATTTCAGCAACAGTGGACAAACGATAGCAGTAATAGAAATTTGCTGAAAGAAAAATTTATTGCGCGAGGTTTTCAAAACAAAGAATCATGGACACAGATAGTCAACTGGAGTTTATTAATAGTTGCATGATTGATCTCAGCTCAGTTCTCAGCTCAGTAGCGGGGTCTTTCACCACAGACATCTCTGACTGACTATTTATTTATATCCCTATTTTTTTATGATCATGGTAAAAATCGGCGCTGATTTTGTAAATCGGTGCCGAAAACTAGAAAATTTTTAAAGCTCAAATCGTCACCGATTTCTTTTGAAATCGGCACTGATTTGGAAATCAGTTCCCAAAATCAGCTACAGATTGTGACCAGCCCTTTAGGTATAGAAACCTTGGTATTATTTTTTGAAGTAAATAATGCGAGTTTCTTTACGTTATACCTTTGGATGTTGTGATTTTAGCTGAAGCATGCTGTCATATATATTAGCTAATATTTGAATCTAGGTCTCATCATTAAAGTTTCTCACAAACGAATGTTTTCATTTCATTTCATTGAGCTGTTTGATCTAGTTTCTTAATTCAAATATTCGATCGACAACATTCCCCTCTGGCAACCAGTGAGCACCGGTGAAAGGAAGATCTTGATCAGAGTTTGTGCAGTTTCCTAGTTCTTTGAATAGACGTGTACTGGGAAACCTACCTTAATCCATGCATAGCTGGTGTCCAACTCCAATCTAGACTCTAGATTGCCAGTGAAACGGCAAATTTAAAATCCAGATTATGAATTTAATATTTGGCTTTTCAGAAAAAAAGGCGTTAAATATGTGCAGAGTTGAATCTGCTGGCATCTCGACTCTCCGTTAGCTACGCTATTCAAACTGGTTAGAGTAATTTATTAATGCAGGTTATCAACAAGCAGAGTAAAATAAAAAAAATAAAAAAAAAATAAAGAAATAGAAATGGTTGTCGGAGAATTGTCTTGTTAAGGGAAAGATATGGAAATAGTAGGACATTAGTCTGCTTGGGATTTTTCTTTGTAGAAGCTCAAGATACATAACTTACGGATTTAACATTTTCCAGGACGTTCCTATCAGCACTTTTTCTCCGGGAAAGACTTGAGGGGTGCTTACAGCTCATTAAGTTTTGCAAGCTTACAGAGCTTCTTATGCTTCATATGCTTGTAATTGGTCTTGACATGATTTTTACTGCAATTTTTGATTTATTCTAATAAAAGAAACGATTAAATTCAGCTAATCATGAAAGATGCTTTTCAGTTGCGGTGTTTTTTTTTTTTTTTTTTTTTTTGTCCATATTACATTTTCGTGAACACGTGAACAAAACTTATTGCTGCATTGACCTCATAAACAAGACCAAAACGTAAGAGGGCAAAACAGTAATACACAAAAAATCAAAAGAACAAAATCAAAAGAATCAAAAGACAAAGCAATTGCTTAAATCAGTGTTTCTCAAACTTATTTATACACTGTACTCCCTCTTACCCATAAAAATTTTAGGTATCCCTTCTCAGTTACCGGTACTGGGTAAATTATAGCTAAAATATAAATAAAGTTGCCAGTCCTAGAGCTAAGGTGCTCTTTATTTTTTCTTGGCCGTCCGCGTACCCCCTAAAAATTGCTGCGTACCCCCAAGAGGTACTTGTACCACAGTTTGAGAACCATTGACTTAAATCATTATTTTATTGTTATAGCTATTCAAAGAGGAGATAGGGCTAGTTTTCATAGGGACGTTCCTTGAGTCTATCGAGGAAGTTATTATAAAGCGCGTCAAAATGGGCAAATATCCGGATACATGGTTTTTAAACACGCACTACATCTAAGTGGGTGCATTAATTCTTGGCTCAGTGCAATGAAGAGCACACATTTGATTGATCATTTCTCTTCTTTCTTAAACACAAGTTAAACTTTAATGTAAAGAACAGGGGATATATTTTCCGGCATCCTTACATTCAGGGTAATCTTTGTTTGTTTCCAGTCTCAATGTCATTGCTGACTTTCAGTTACAAATAGGTTTTGCTCTTAAAAAAAAGAAAATAAAAATAAACTCAGTCAATGCGGAAAACCAAAAAAATACTATTTTCAGCTAAATAGGCTATTATTTTGCGGGATACAAGGTTCAAACTATTGTAATAGGTGTATGTAAACAAGGGGAAATCCTAGTTCTTATAAAAATTCGTCTTTTATTTTCTTATCCACCTCAATTTTAAAATTTATTTATCTTTTTTCTTAGTTTGTATGTTTTTTTTTTGTTTTTTTTACCAGGAAACGAGCTTCAGTCTTTATCAGGTCGGGATTAACATGACCAACATGAAGGACTTTGACAACCAAGATAATAAATGTAGGAATTTGTCAATTAATTAATTATTATTGGACTGCAAACGACTTCAATTTCATTAAAACACCTCTTAAGGCATTACAATTTTAGTTTCAATCCATTTTTATGTCTAATATGCGTTATTGTTGTTGCACCTTTTTCTCAAAATAAAAGAGGTATTACGTTAGTCCGAGTTTCCATCGGGAATCTGTAATTGGTAAGATGTTTATTCAGTAAGCCTGGAAGTCATTGATGCAATACACCATAGAAAATCCTATTACTTTCCCAGACATGACAGAACTAAGTTGTTGATCTTGAGAAACATGCCCAGTGGCGAATTTAGGATGTTTTATTCTTCTTTTTTTTTTACAAAAGTATAAGGTACTCTTAGCAATAAATAATACGTTATTGTATATATCGTTTCTATTTGTTCTAGTCACATTTCTTATCTATGTATAGCTCTACTATGTAGACAGGTGGAGCGGGGTAACACAAAGGAAAAAATAACAAAAACATAAACATTCCCTGCAGTAAAAATACAAAAATAAATACGAGAAAACATGGAGCAAGAAAATAATGAGGAATTAAGAGCAAATAAACCTCTTCTTTGAATCCAACTTTTTATAAGACCAGAAAATATCAGAAGCATCCAACTTTTGAACAATCCTTCGTGCAAAACAGCATTTATGCGTAAATCAAATTCTGTTAATAGCTGATCGCACGTGTTTTATATACCGAATGCCTCTTAAGATATGGAATAGAAAATAGTATTGTCTAAAGGAAATGCACAAAGAAGTTCTTCTTCGGGTATTGTTAAAAATATTTCGTATCCCATTTCAATCCCCCTTGCTTGAGTGGTTGTTCTTAAGCCACTGGGAGAAAAAAGGCAAACTTTAGCGTTAAGACCAAGGGATTGAGAGGAGGTAGCCCCATGATATACGAAACAGTTTTCGTTCAGTTAATTACTAGTTAAACTTTGGTGTAAAGAGTGGGGGTTTGAGGGGGTGGCAAACTTTTTATTATTCTTAATTGATAAAAAGAGCAATTAACCTACTTATTATTTGGATAATTTGAAGCACATGAATATATTAATATTTTTTATTTACCTCAAATGATGTTTTATTAAAGGGATCTTCAAGATCCACATTTTTTTTCTTAGCTGCTCTTTTTGCATAACTGTAACTGAAACAGTATTTTTATACTGTATTTCTTTGCTACTGAAACAAAATTAAGTCAGACATTTAGCTTTCTAAACTCATAACACGTTATTTTATTTTGTTTCTTTGTGTTATTTTGACCTTTATTTACTTTGTCTTGATCTTATTCAATCTTAGTTTGTTTGATCTTAATTTATTTAGGCTGATTACACAATCTGTAGCCTTCATGACTCATGACGAGCGGTGGGCTCTCATAGATTTACCAGAAATTTGATTAGCACAATAATACCATTTCTAGAATATGGTTTGAACTGCTTTCCTTTAGATCTTTTTAAGTTTGAGTTTTCCTAAGTGGTTTCTGATGGGCTCTTCGATATGTTTGATCCAGGAGCTCGATCCTTGGAATAAATATTTCGGTTCGAGCTCGAACTAGAACGTACAATTGTTTCCCATTTTGTTTCAGTTTAAAAACTATTTTTGGTGAATAAAGGTATTTTTTGGCAGTTATTTTGCCCTAAAATTCAGAACTACTGATGAAAAAAGAAAAGAGAAATCATACACAAACAAGAATTGGCAACAGCAGAAACTTTGATTTAGAAACGGCATTTCCAAAATTTGTATCGATGGCGGCAAATTTGCCACTTGGTAGACTTTGAATGTAATTATTTAAGGAATCTTTTCTCAGATTTTAAATCACAGCAACTTGCGTTACAGTTGCAGTTTTTGGAAATTGGCACTTAAGGCAACTTTTCTGGAGGGTTTTAGAAAAATCCAGTTCAATAAAGTTGAGGAGGGGAGGGAGATGAAAGATGGCTTTTCGCCTGAAACATATCAATTGTCTGTTGTTAGCCTGTTGTTTGGGTTGCATGCCGCAATGATTTCTTAGCAACAATAGCAGCAGTAAATGTGTACAGGATTGCCACCCCTAGTGACATATCACTATTTCTAGTGAGTTTTTATATTGCCTAAAACCAAAAATCAATAAATTAGCACATAAATCAATAGATTATTGAAGAAAATCACTAAATCAACCAAAAAATCACTAAAATCTAGTGATGTTTTTTTCTCACCGGGTGGTAAATCCTGGGTTTTACAGTGTTCTATTCTTCATAGTGCCAGAGGATGCCATTAACATGAACTATGGAGAGCTGGTGAAGTGTTATCTATGTTTTTGTGCCCACTTTCTTGCTTCTTTGAATAAATCTAATAAAACTACTTTATTTAAGAGCTAATTCCTAGTAGGAAACAATAGGGAATAATTTGTAAAAAAAATTGTTCGTGTCTTCTCGTGTTCAGCATCCATGAACAAAGTGACGAGGACAAAGTTTGTATATGTTTTTTTCGCTAGTGTAGCTGTTGTGTGCTTTTGTTAATTTTTGATCGCTAAAACTGAAACAATATCGTCTTTTTGTTAACCCTTTTTGTATTTTTATCATAATTGTTACATAGCTCGGGGGAAGTAGATACGGGACAGTTACAATTGCATAAATTTGCTTTTGCTCGTGTTGCAGCCATTTGTCTTATTCGAGACTTGATATGTAAAATGGAAACTATTTCCATCTTTTTTTTTCCCTACAAATTTCCACATCTCAAACCAGGAAAAGAAGCAATGGTCTGTCAAAGAGAAACAATGCAAGGGGAATATACGAGTGGATGGTTTTTTCAGTGTTTCATAACTTCGAAAAATTTTAGTTGGGTTGGCAAGCCAAGCTTCAACATATAAGCCTGTTGCTTGTCCAACGGGATAGTCAACTTAAGGCAGACTAGCTAGTTAGACCTCAGGCTATTGGATGGGTTACTTTTAATAAAACTAGCTTCACATCTCTTCCTGGAGGTGGTTTCGATAATGAAAAATCGAGCAAACCTAGCCTAGGTGCTCTGTTCAAATGAGGCTGGACTTTAGAGAGTCCGTACTATATAAAATAAATNTTCAAATGAGGCTGGACTTTAGAGAGTCCGTACTATATAAAATAAATTTTCTTTGTTCGGTTCATAAGCATAGGTACACTATCTTGATGAAGCCAGTAACCCGGTTCAGAAGACCCTTCCACTCTCAAAAACTTAACCCACAATCAAAATGACATCGTCAGCCAAAATAGGTTAGGACTTTGGCCCCTCATGAGATCTAAATGCCCTTCTCATTTTTAATTAGTAACATTAGCCTATAATTGATCATTTTTGTTATATAGGTATGACTTGTTGATCAACGGTGGCGGAGCCGTGAATGTACAGTTTCAAAGAAGTCCATTCCATACAGAAACTCGAACAGTGGTAGCACCTTGGAATAAAATAATTGTTATCCAAGATGTTGGCATGAGAGTTTATGATGACAGAAAGTTGGATGAGCCAATAAAGGTAAAATATATATATCTTCATACATAAGAATATTCACATATAAGAATACTTTAGCAGGATGCCTGGTTCCGTTAACAACAGGGTGAATGCTAATAATGATGGAAAAACAAAAAGAGTAACTGAGTTGAAGAAGTAGAGAAAGACTTTTAGGGGGAAGTGGGAGAGAGAGAAGGAGTGAATATGCATAAGAAGATGATAGTGAGAAGAAGAAAATTATATTTTCCTTATAACAGGAAAAAAAGCATAGTTTCATAACTTAAAAAGTAACTGTGTCTTTCCTATTTTTAGAAACTGCAAATCTGGTCTTCTAAAGAATTAAATAAAAAAGAAAAGTTTTTTTTAACTGACAGTAAGGAGCGACAATAAAGCTTAAAACGAACAGAAATTATTCTGTATATGAAAGGGGCTGTCCCCTCCTATTGTTGACCAACTGTAGGGTTCTCTGACATGCTGAATCTAATGGTGTGATTTTTATTAAGATTCTATGACTTTTAGGGGGTGTTTCTCCCTTTTTTCGAAAATTAGGCAAATTTTCTCAGGCATGTAACTTTTTATGGCTAAGACCAAACTTGATGAAACATATATATTTAAAATCAGCATAAAAATCTGATTCTTCTTATGTATCTATTGGTATCAAAATTCCGTTTTTTAGAGTTTCGGTTACTATTGAGCCGGGTCACTCCTTACTTACGTAAGGAGTGACGCTTCTTGTTATATTGTGTTGAAAATTCTGAGATGCCTACATCAAAAGTCATGCTTATTCATTTATTCTAAAAGTTTAAAGATTTTGAATAACTGGCTACATAAAATTTACTTTTGGGGAATCCTATTAAGAATAGTTAGACATTATTTCTATTATTTTCAATCTTATATATTCCCAAGCATTTTCACAGAAATCATACAGAGGGAGGGTAGCATGCCATTTACATTTTACCAGGCGGTTGGGGCTGAGGTTTGAAAAAAAAACTTTGTGAAGAAAGCGGCATGTGTTTTCCATATACTGGACATTTTGTACTTTGTGTCTTC
>JAQQPU010017084.1:0-11706 GCA_029168905.1 Artemia sp. Kazakhstan ARC1039 | reverse complement strand
ATAAAACTTGTGCAAATAAACAAACTAGTTTCTCTGTGTTTGCAGTATTATGCAAAACTAGCACTTTAATTTGCTTCTTGTTTACATTATTTAGTCACCTGAATAACTTCCTTGACTTAGTGCTCTTTCTCGGGAGGGTCGGCAGCGCGGAGGGAACTGGTTGACAGCACCGTCGGTCTTCTCCAAGTGGCCTTTCTCAGAACTGGGATGGGACCTCATTTGAACTTGTATTAATGCTGAGGAGGCCTTGATTTATCACATCAGTCCATCTGGTGCATAGTTTCGACCGAGGACGGTGCCAGTCATTTTCCGAGCGGTTGAAATCCGTGGTGATTCTTGTGAGGGAACTTGCCGGGTTGACACGCTAGGCTTGTAATGTTCTTCGGTTAGGTGTTCGAGTCCTGTTGTCACTAATTATTTGGTTTGGGACGGAGGTCAGCGATGTGACTTTAAGCTCTGACCAAGCTCCAAATTGCTGCCGGGGGAAATCTAGGTGAAAACCAAGGAAGCGTCGGATGATTTGCCCCATCTACGCAGAGCACACCCGCCCAAAGGCAGAGAATCAGAAGATCAGTTCCTGCGTCATGCGGACCATTAGTCTGCACGTGAAAAACTTTTGCTTTTTAATTTACGTACTTAGGGGGGGGGAGTAGGCGGCTGTACCACCTAAAGAACGGGCTTCTATTTGAATGCAGAGGCTCGCCAGTTTGAAGGCCATCAAAATCTCAGTCTTGCTGCCTGATTCTGTCATGCCATTTTGCGTCGCAGCATGGGTATCTGCACAGCACTGAGCGTTTCTGCCTTCTCCATTAAAAAACATGGGGCACGGCATATCTCGCTCATTTCTTCTTGGACCCCCCTTCGTGCGTGCGCAATAACGAATTTTATTCTTTTGCTATGTTTTGATACGCTGTTAGGAAACCTAACTACCGCCCCTTTACGGCGCTGTGATGCGTCCTATTTCTAAGACAAATTTTCATGACAATGAAATATATATACCTAGTAAATATATTGTATATATATATATACCTAGGGTGGGATTTAGAGTCTTGAACTTGACGCATGTGTCTAGTCGGCTAGAAACCTGCTTCTCCGCTTCATGATCCTCGAACAGGAAAACAATTTCGAAGTTTCTTCTCTGAACATTACTGAGCTGCAGACCACTGATCATGAAAAATATTAAATAAAAAAACAAAACAAGTTTTTCCAAATGAAAGTAAGGAGCAATATAAACACTTAAAACTAAATAGAAATTATTATGTATAATAGGGGGTTTTGCCATGGGCGCCCATATGGGGGGGGCTCCCCCCCCTGGCTGAATGATGCTGCCTTATTTTTATATTTTTGTTCTGAGATTTCTATTATATAGCATTAAAAGTGCCAATTAGACGAGGTTTGCCCCCCCTGGAATTCAGCTTATGGGCGCCCATGGGTTTTGCCCCATAGTCAATACTACGCTCTTTACGCTAAAGTTCGAGTTTTGTTCCAATTCTTTAAGAATGACCCCTGAATCACAAAGGCCGATTGATTAGAATAAATAACGCTTGAAAGTACTCAAAAACTTTAGCGTAAAGAGCGAGGTATTGACTAGGGATGAACCCTCATTTATGTAATAATTTCTGTTCGTTTTAATGTTGCTCCTTACTTTCAGTTGAAACACTTATATTTTTTTATTTAATTCCCAATCGTTTTTTTTAAATAATGCTGTGAAATTTGGCGTCCCCTTCATAGAAATTTCCCTTCCCCCATGAAAACTTCCTCCAAAGATCCTCCCATGTAGTCCCCCCCTAACCAGAAGAAATCCTCCCTGAAAATGTATGTATACTTCCTAATAACAAATACTATATGTAAACAATGGGCAAAGTTCATAACTTGCAGCCCGGTTTTGATAAGATAAGTTTTATTCTTCATTAGATACACATACAATATTACATGTTATTATTCCCCCAAAGGCTCATTGGCCTGTACAAAGAAGGAAGACATATGAATTGCTTACTCAGAGATGAAAAACAAAAGAAAATTTAAAATGATCATTTACTCACATACGAAGGAGAAGAAAAAAAATATAGATAAAACGAAAAGTATAGAAAAATAGAATAAATAAACTAAAATATTTAATTAGATTAAATAGACTCCAAAAAAATAAAATAAATAAAAAATAAAAACATAAATAAAAATAACTTCTACGAAGCCAAAGAATTTTTAACAATTTTTTTAAACAAACCCAATGAGTGGCACCCTCGAGCTGATTCAGGCAACTTATTCCAAACAATATGACACGCCATTAGAGGATTAAAATCTGACCTTATGCAAGGGGTAAATGGAACTTGAACATGATTTGTCATATTATGAAGATTATAATTATTTTGATCAGAGGTAAAAGATAGCGGAACACTTAGGGGCCGGGGGAGGTCACCATGAAGCTGAGCAAAAGTAAAACATGCACATGAAAGAATGTATAGTGACTCAAGATCAAGTAATGGTATAACTAATGAACGATTAGTCTCCTGAATAAGGTCTAGCTTTATTGTAAACCTTAGAAAGTGGTTTTAACAGTGAAGGAAAAGGTGATATCCACACAATTGGACAGTAAGAAACGTAAGATTGGACCAAGCAGTGAAAAAGGATTTTCAAAATCGATCCTGGAAAAGTATGTCTAAGTTTCCTTAAAATACCGAGACTCCTGCATATCTTCATTTTAATAAAATCAATATGACGTTTGAAAGATAGGTTTTCATCAACAAGAATGCCCAAAAGACGAACATATCGGTATTTAGATCTATGAATTATTCCATTTGGATGGTGAATTTCTGATAACTGGGGATAAACCTGAGAAACAAGCGAAAAAATCAAAAAACTGGACTTAGAAAAATTCAGAGTAAGATAATTAGCATCAAGCCACAAAATCACCCTCTCAAACAAATTTTCCAAATCCAATCGAAGCTCGGATTCGCAGTTTCCCAAAGTGCCAAGTGTGCTGTCATCAGCAAAACGAACAAGGACATCGGAAGAAGGCGAACTATAGTTGGCACTATGGGCAAGGGAAGGCTTAGGATGACAAAGTCGACAGCAATTAATAAGTTTCTGCTTTTTTACAACATAATATAGATCATTTACATAAATCAAAAATAGCACAGGCCCTAAAACTGATCCCTGGGGGACACCGAAATTCACTGGCGAGGGTGACCGGAAAAGTGGATCAACAGAAATTAACCTATCCTTCAAATAAGACTGTAACCAAAAAAATACACTTCCCCTTATGCCAAAATGAGACATATTTGATAGAAGAATTTCATGGGTTAAGGAATCGAAAGCCTCACGAATATCCAGGAATACAGCAGCCGGAATCAATCCCGAACCTAACGCAGAATGAACAAAATTCAAAAGGGTCATACTGGCATGTTCAGTGGAGTGCTTCATTCGGAAACCAAATTGAAAATCATGAAGAAAATTTTTAGATTTTAAGAAAGTAAGGAGACGAGAATGCATAGCCTTTTCAAATATTTTACTGAATACTGATAAAATTGAAATTGGTCGATAATTTGCCGGATCATTTCTTGGTCCACCTTTATACAAAACAATAATCCGAGCATGCTTGAGAGCATCCGGAAAAACACCCCATTCAAATGAAAGATTAACAAGTTTTGTTAGAGGCAATACTATTGAAGGAAGAATAGATTTAACTTAGTAGGGATAGAATCTGGCCCAGATGAAGACGAGTTTTTCAAGCCATTAACATTTTTAGTAATTTCACTTACTGTTACTGGCTCTAGAAACATAGACTTAACACAAGATGGCCCGAGGCAAGATCTAATGTCCGGCCTAGGCCGAGACAAAGTAACTGTAGAAGTAATATTCTTACCAATATTAGCGAAGAATGAGGTGAATGCCTCTTGGGCATTAAGCTCACCCTCCTCAGCTCCATCGCCAATGACCAGACTCATAGGTAAAGAGCTAGATTGAGAACCGGGTTTAAGTACAGAATTTATTACCTTCCAAGTTTTACGAATATCATTGCCACAAGCAGCAAAATTATTTAGATAATAGAGAGATTTGGCTTTCCTACACAAGGAATTATATATATTCCGGTGCTTTTGACAAGTCCGGATCGGGTGACTTTGGGAAAAAATGAATGTGAGAGGGGGCGTAGTTGCCCTCCAATTTTTTGGCCTCTTAAAAAGGGCACTAGAGCTTTTAATTTCCGTTCGAATGAGCCCTCTCGCAAATTCTAGGACCACTGGGTCGATACAATCATTAAACTTGATGAAACTTATATATTTGAAATCATCATAAAAATGTGATTCTTTTGATGTATCTATTGGTACCGTACCAAAATTCAGTTTTTTTTTATAATTTTTGTTACTATTGAGCATGGTTGCTCCCCGATACAAGTTCTACAAATAAGTGCAGTGCTCTTGAATCTTCGAACCCCCTAAAGACGAAAGTGCTGTATGTGTTCTGCCGAAACTAAAACAATGTATTGGAAGCCTGTTTTATTATAATATTGCAAATAACAAGAAATACTACTCTAATTTCCAGAAAATAAAAATTGTTTCATAGTTTATTTTTGACAACCAATTTGGTTTCACCAGTCTGAACTGACAATGTTTCTCTCTTTTAATTGACCCTTTCAAATATGTTGAAAAACAATTATCTAAATCCCATTTACAATAATATTTGTTCATATCGAGATTTAGCGAAACGCTAACTTAAGCTAACCAGATTTTTCATAAAAGTTTCTAATTGGATGAGAAATTCTATTAAAGATTGTGATTGGCTCAAATTAGCGCTAGATAAATAATGTCGATATTACTAAAATCTTATTGTCAATGGGCCTTTAACGAAGCTTCAAACTGGCCAAATTCCCGTTCAACCCTGTCATGTGGGTTCATTCCTGTAAACTCTTTTTTTTCAATAATTACTCCATTTTGCGCCACTTAGCATACGTCTTGGAGTAACACTTGTTTGTCCAGTTGTGGCACACTTCCGCCATCTGTGGCATGTGCCACCTGGCTTACGTGATTTTTGATAGGGGATAACTTATCGGGTTAAAATGTGAACGATGGGTCTTTCTATAGTGAGTTACGCCTCGGGTATGAGCATTAGTTGCTTTTCTTTTTTTTATCATTTGGATTTGTAGCTATACTGTTTGGTACTTTTCTAAAACCCGGGACACACTCGACGAGAAAAGTAAAGCTTAGATAGCCATTACCCGGTATTGCCTATCTGACACTGTATAACAAGGTACCTAGGTTAGGTTACGTATTTAATATATGCTATGCTTTACCCCCAATCCTCCCCTAATGCGTAAATATATAGCCCAAATTTGTTCATAAACTATTCTATTTTCATCCTATTTTGTTTTATTTCATTAGCATTAACCAAACTTCACTTCTCGCATGTGTCCCGGATTTTAGAACAGAACCTACTGTTTTCTATTTAGAAACTATTGCTTTATGTAAATTAAGCGTTTACGATTTTCTTGACTGATGGACTTAGCAGGTTTGTTTAATTGACTCAAATTTGAATAATAAATATGAGTTGGCGAGACTGATAAAAATCGCTTTGTTTGTGACGCGTGCGCAATGCGGGTCAAATATGAGATAATGCCATGGAAGTCCCAGCTTGCGACCGAAGGTCGGGCCAACATGGCAGGTGACAAACGAAGCTTTTGCACCTGGCTTTTTATAAAGCCGGCTGTAAAACTCTCGACTGGTCGACGGGATAATGAACCATGAACTAAAGGCAGTTGCAATCTGGGGCCCCTTTTTAGAATGTCATGCAAACTACTACATTTTCTTGAAATACAGCTGCTCTTTGTTTGACAGATGGGTTTATTATAAAAATTGAAGTGGTTTTTCATCATTATCATCATTACATCTCCGATGCAAGGATTATAACGTGTAATTGGCTTTGAGAGGCTTCAAAATGTGAGAGTTATAGTCGGGGACATATACGGGGTGGGTAAATGTGCCGTCGGACAAACGTTCCGATGTTTTACCAGTCGGACAAACATTTTCTTTTTTTGGGGGTGGGGATCAAACCCGCCCCCATCCCCGGAAACGGCCTTGGACCCGTCCATACTCTGAATTTTAGGAATTCCAGTGATTTGTTAGGTTATCCATAAATCGCCCACTTGCACGTTTTTTTCGAATATGCCCTTCTGAGAATGTTGGGCTCTGAAATTCCTGTCAATCTTCCAATATCATCTTTTAGTGGGGTTACACTTACGCTTTGCTTTATCTAATTCCTTGTACATATGCAGACTTATTTCCAAGGCCTTGGTGTGTGAGTTTTAGTAAATTTTTGCTGAATAGAGTCGGAGTACCTGAAATAATGTAAGACCCTTTGGGGTCAGAGTTATGGAGACGCAAAGCCTGGAGTCAAGCCAAATACTCTTTAAATACTACTAGAAAGAAGCAACAATAAACATAATTAACATTGTAAACTAATTGTAGATTTATTGTAGATTTAATTTTAGAAATATTTGCACCAAAGTACCACAGAATTCAATTATTCAATAAACAGCATACAGTAAAGAATTTATTCAACTATTTGTACCACTATTGAAAAATATATATAGGCTATAATATTTGCAAATATATTAGATATAAAAGGCAGAAAGATAGAAAATGCTTAATAGATTGACAGATATACCTCTTCTGTACTCTACAGCAATTCTGGTAACGCAGAATATAAAGTTTATAAGATAAATACAATAAGATTAAATAATTTATAAATTAAGATAATTTATATGATAAAAAATATATTTAGAAAAGAATTTGATAAAACTAGATACTTTTTACGAAAATCGAAGAAAAAAGGCCTTTACGAAAAGGGAAGTATTACAGCTCGGAATCGGAGGAATTATGTTTAAAGTTTCAGGAGTTAGATTTGGAGTCGGAATATTGAAAAAGGTCTGGAATCGGGGTTGGAGTTGCTTTAATTTATAACCGACTCCAAAGCCCTGCTTATTTCGGGTTGAGAAGCCATTAAAAAGAAAACTTACTTGACCTCCACCGCTTGCTTCTGCCGTTGACTCTCAGGTTCGCTCGGGCCATTGATTAGGTGCGACTCATGCTAATAGCAATCGAAATTCTAAAACAAAGGATTTTGGTAACAGTATGTGCATCGAAAGAATTGCCCTTTTAAGGCGATTCAAAATATTTAAACTTCAAGCTTAAAGTTCACAAGCTAAGAGCCTGGGAAACTTTATTTGATTTCGAAAAAAAGGGAAACAGCCCCTAAAAGGCGAGGGATATTGATGAGAATTACATTTTCAAATTCAGCATATCATCGAATCTATTCGAGAGATGTTATGCCCACTGATAAAATGCGAATTGTGTAAGGAGGATCACGGATAAATGATCATGGATAAATAGCAAAAATATTGTGGTGCATCAAAGCAGTTTTTTTCTGCCATTTAGTGGCGTTGACTAATTATTTTTGGTCAAAGAGGGCCAAAAAGCTATTGAGTTTGAACTCTTCACATTGGCAATCGATTTCAGATTATCAGAAAACTATATATTGAGCTCCTCAGTTTCTGGTGGCAGCGATACTGCAATATGGCGCACCTTTCCAACAAATTTAGAGCCTAACTTCTCTAGCTGGAAACATGAAAAATAGACGCAGAATAATCTCGGAATCATGAGGTGCAAATTAGTCCTCAAAAAACCAAAAATACGAACAGAAAAAAAGGCAAAACGTAAGCGACCCAAAATGTGACGCCGCGATAACGAACATGAGAGGACCGAAGGCCCGAGTTTCTGACCTTAGCGAATGGAGGGAGGTAATGTGAGGCTATATTTTTAAGGACCACCTGAGTCTGCTTTCCTAGAGTGCTAAGGGTCCGAGATTGTCATTGGCGAGGGCTGAAGTCCCGAATGAATGAAGCGAGGTGGTAAAACGTGCTAAAGTGCACGTAAATGGGTGTTTGAATCTAAGAATACAATGAAAATGGCAATCCCTCCCCTATTTAAAAATCATCTGGTCGATCTGAATTTTACTGTTGGTACTGATGCAACCAGGGGAGAATTCCCTTTGCTAAAACTTCGAAACTTAAAAAAAACTTTGTACCTGTCGATTTGACAGTGAATAATCATTTGTTATGTGGATGTCACCCAAAGACATATCCAGGATTTTTGCTGGGGGGGGGGGTACAAAAAACTTAAAAAACGCATCAAAAATTTTATGTGGATTTTTTTTGCGTTTCTACGAGTCGGAGAAAACTTTCGGGGGTGGGTGGTGTTCAAACTTGGTAAACCCTGAATAAGGCCTTGATGATCACCTATAATTGCTGCACAAAAGCGGAGATGTTATACCTTTTTGGAGCAAGAATCATTCAGGGATTTATCATCTGTTTAAGTGGAAGGCTCCAGGAAGTGGTGGATCTAGAGGGGGGGCCGAGGGGGCGCCCCCTAGCGTAGTCTAAAGTAGTGTAATTTACTTAATTAACGCAAGTTTGCGTTGATTAAACTTGCTCCTAACACAAGTTTATCAGATCAACCTCCCCCCCCCCTCTAAAAAAAATTCTGGATCCGCCCCTGGCTCTAGGTGGGTTACTCAGGTTTAAGGCCACTCCTCACCCTTGCCTCATACATATAGACATGTCACACCTCATTCAGAGATAACATAGAGAATTTTAATGCTAGTTACCCGCCGTAAATATCGTTATTCCCCCAGGGAACATGCATTCTCTTTATGTTTCAGTACAATACATCGTACTCAAGGCGTGTTTCCGCCGTTCTAGCAAGAATTTCACTAAAAAGTGTGTTTCCTTGGTCTAACAAAATATTGTTACTTGTTATTATATTGTTATTGTTACAATGGATACTAGTGATTTCATGTTGCCATTGTGTAACGCAAGCACGTACGCAGGAATTTCTTGGGGGGGGGGGCAAATCCTTCAAACCCATTATTCTGTGAGAAAAATCATAAAATTATGGGAAAATAAAAAAATCGTGAGATTTCTGAGGGGGGTGGGCCCGGAGGCCCCCATCTGCATGCGTCCCTGGTGTAACGTATGCCACTTAATTTTGAAAATTGTAAATGATCTAATACAAAAATGGTCAGCTAAAAACAATCCAGCAATCAGAAATAAGTTTACATTCTTACAGACCACGTTGAAACCAAGAGGACAGTTCTACTTAGCCAATGTGAAACCACTTGTTTCCTAACCAATTGAAAATTTTTTTGACTAAATAATTGACGGATTCTGGGCCGAAATTAAAAAGGATTATGAAGTTTGAAACGCTGTGTTAATTTCTTATATAAATCTGACGATTCCATTATTAAGTTGTGTGACGAATTGTATGATCCCGCGAGCGGTTGGTAACAATTTTTTGCTTGTCAAAATTTATTTACAGAAAAATGTTAGAAACAATTGGGAAACAAGCCAATAGTTGGCCCCTTTTCGCTTTGTAATTGAAAAGTGATTTATGTTCAGCTAGTGTTGAAGCATTATTTTTGATGGTGCATAATACTAAAATAATGGTATGATTTTTAAAAACCACAATACTATGCTAAAAAAAAAAATATAGGCTACGTTGACTGACGCAAAAGTAAAATGTAATTTTGGAAATCTAGAATACAATAATGGCAATACTATACAAGGCTGTATGCAGGAGGAGAATACATGGTTTGCCCCCTCCCCCTAAAAATTTGTCCGACATGTAAAAAATTAACTAAAATGCTTATAAACAGATTGTTGATGTGTTCTGTAAAGATTCTTTTTGAACCCCTCCCCTCCAAAAAAAGGGTAAGCCCTTGATGCTATAGTTAAATGAGACCTTCGAGTTGTGCAGTATATAAATACTTGTATGCATTTGTTTTTAACTAGGTATAGCATGTACACTTTGTACTGAAAGAGGCTTGGGGGAGGAGGGGGATCATGCCCCTCCGGGAGCCCTCCAGCTATATAATTTTAAATCTACATGATTCTGATTTCAACGAAATATTTCATATGCATCTTCATGCTAAAATGCTTGCGTTTATATATGTCATTCGTCAAATAGATGTGTTTAGAGAAATCGAGGGATTACCTACTTTCTACCAACTAGCAGTCGTATCCAGGGGAGCTACTCGATTTGACCCCCCCCCCCCCCTGTCAAATATTTTTCCGACTCGTACAAAATTAAGAAAATACATGTAAACAGATTTATAGTTACGAGCTGTATATTTTTTGGTATTCCCCTGAAAAAATTTTCTAGATATGGTCCCGCCACATACCATACGACTCTTTGGAGATGGCGGAAAGTGCCACTTTCCGCCATCTCCTGGTGTGCACGATTTTTAAAAGTGGACAACCCCTCTACAAATATAACTGCCTCTGTCCCATCTTTGAAACAAATGTCATAGCTACCGGAATGGAATCCTAGCTGTCTCACTATTTATTTCTTGGCCTTACTTTAAGATTGTACGAAAAGGCTGTTTTTTTTAAACCCTCGCGGGCAGTAGATTTTTGTAGTGTGGCTTGCAGGGGAGGCACATGCGCAGGAATTTGTTTCAGGGGGGGGGGGGCACAAATTCTTCCAACCCATTATTCTGTGAGAAAAAACAAAAAATAAGGGAAAAAAAAAAAATCGTGGGGATTTGGGGGGGGGGCCGGGCCCCCCCCCCCTGCATACGTCCCTGTTGCAGGGTGAGACATACCTTTCACCGACTAGCAAGGTCTCATTGGTCCATTAAATAGTGAAACCTTTAATTTTTTGTCACTATCCCCCCTTAGTCCCCCCCCCCTCTTGAGACGATTGTCGTTATTTTAATTTAAATCATACATTTTTTTTCTTTTTTATTCTCTAAAAGTAGATTTGTGTTGTGTGACTGGTCAGGGTGGGATATACCCTTTGCCGACTAGTTAGGTCTCACTGCTTCATTAAATAGTCAAACCGTCGGCTTTTTTTGTCACTTTTCCACCCAGTAAACAATAATGAATGACAAGTTAAAGGGTTTAATCTTAACCCGTCTGTCATTTCCTATGTCTTTTAGAGAATTAATTACACAAAACCTTCTCAAAAATCAAGAGTATTATATCCGGTTGTATTTATCTCTACCGCTTTCAGCTTAGCCCTAAGGGAGTAAGGATTTTTAGCCTCTCAGCAAATATAATTACACAATTCTTGTGAACAAAGGGTAAAGGGTACAAGGCATTTCCGATTTGTCCATTTTCCATCTGTTCCGGTCGAGCCTTTGTTTAAAAACTAGTCGAATCCGCGCGTAGGCTACCTTTCTTACTGATTTTTTGGCAATTTTACAAGACTCAGTCAATGCTTGAAAGGACAGACGCAGATTTAAATATAATTGACCTTGTTATTAGGCTACATAGCAGTTCAAAGCGTAAACAGGAATTCGGAGGGGGGGGTATCATAAGAGTGACAATTCGATAGATTATTTGGAAAATATGAAAAAATGAAAAGGGCTGTCTCCTCCTCAACGCCTCGCTCTTTACGCTAAAGTTTGACTCTTTGTCACAACTCAACTTTTTAAAACAATAAAAACTTTAGAGTAAAGAGCGAGGCGCTGAGGAGGGGACAGCCCCTTCCATTACCGAATAATTTCTGTTCGTTCTAAGTTTTAATGTCGCTCCTTACTTCCAGTTAAGAAAAAACTTTTTTCTTATATTTAATTTCTGAACGTTTTTACACTAATACATGCTCGAATCTGGCTCACCGTACATGAAAAATTAAAACAAAATTTGCATATTAATTT
>JAQQPU010017083.1:0-19127 GCA_029168905.1 Artemia sp. Kazakhstan ARC1039 | reverse complement strand
AAAATATATATGACGCAAATATGAAGTTTGGAAATACCACTTTTTATTAAGATAAGGAATATATCCTGCAAAATTCTGTTTAACAGGAAATTGAGAAATTATCACTTCCTAGCGAATACGTGGGAAGGTGTGGTTGAGAAAAATGTATAAAAGATACATTTTATCGGAAGGGAAATCTTATACTAACGCTATGCCGGACTGACCTCTGGTCCGTTGTTTTAGAAATACTTTGGGACTTTGTCTTATCATTGTAAGTGTTTAAGTATCTTATTTATATTTTATTGTTGTTTTATTTAGACTAATGGCCTACTTGGGACAGCCAGTCCCAGTAGACAGATTATATCCGATTATATTATATGGTAAATGAATAAAAGTATTGTATTTTAGACGACCTCTCTACGATCTATTTTTAGCCTCTCGAACATACTCAGTCGGTACGCCTCATTAGTTCGGTCATAGCCTAAGGCACGCTACCAAAGTTTAATTACCTTAGGGCCAGAGTTTATCTCCCCTATAAAGGGAGAATAAAGGCATCTACGACTACAACCCCCAAATACCACAAATAAAACTTCACAACAACTGGTGGTCGCTAGAAAACTGGGTCGAGAAGGCTATATAAAAATAGTAGACTGAAATAGAATGGTTTTACCAGAGGATCAAATGACTTCCCTGTCAACAGTACTTGAAATTGCAAAAATTATACCAGAATACGCGGGAAATTCAGATATAGATGAGCTTATCGAAAAATTAAAAATTTTTGACAAACTAACTGAATCATTTGAAGATAAGGTCAAAGAGCAATGCGTTGCAGCCAGATTAAAGGGAAGCGTCCTTAAACATTTTGAGGAAATTAAGGAAAAAGAGCCAAAGGACATCAGTAGTCTAATTAAATCTTTTAAAACAAGATTCATTGAGACAAGCATCTCCAAGAGGCTAAGAACAGAGGTAGCCACATTCAATACCTCAACTAGTATCAGGGAATATGCAGACAAAATTTGTAGATCCGTGTGTTTACGATTAGAGAAAGGCGGAAATGACGAGACAGTACAGAAAGTACAACTACATACTTTTACCCAAGGGTTACCAAAAAAGCTATTAAGACTAATATTATCGCGAAAACCTGAAAATTTAGAGCAGGCTATAATACTAGTCGAAACAGAGGTAAAAATTGACGAGGATATGAAAAATTTCGACCAGATGTCAATAAATAACATAGGAGCCCAAGAAAATATAAAATATGAAAGAGGACAGAAAAGGGTGAACTTTGAAGAGCCAAAACGTGAACCAAAAAGGCGCGATGGAGGCCGAGGGTCGCCGTCTAGGGAGATAGCTGACAAATTCCACGACCTTGAGAGATTAGCAGCTAATAACTATAGAAAATATGGGCACCCTCCCCTACCAAAGACAGATAGCTGGGGAACCAACAAGGACAGATCAAAAATATTTATAAATAACCCGGAAATAAATCAACAAATTAAGTGAAAATTTTATTGCTATTATTGTAGCATACCAAACCACTATGCAGCAGATTGCTGGCATAGAATACGCAAAGAAAGCCAGACGTACAAGATAAGACACCAATTCAGAACGCAGGGGGGGCAGAAATTTAAGAAGATAGGGAACAAATAATACCTGCTAAACACCTAATAATATTCCTGAATTTAGGCCTAGAAGGCAAACGGTTAACAATGCCCAGGGACAAAGTAGCAGCGCTGAAGAAAACTGGGATAATCCCAGAAATTTTTGGCCAAACAGTGGGCACTTAAGCGGAGAAACCAGCCTGTAAGGGTCGACAGAGCTGTTTCCTTTCAAAGACCCCTATATAGTTTAGAATGTTGTGATACAAATGCAAATAATAATAATCTACCGATTCTGCGTTGTTTTAAAATTGAGTGTTTTCAAAATTTACCATGTTTAGTAGATACAGGCGCATCTAAATCATTAATTCGAGAGGAAGTCTTTAATAGATATCCTCCTAGTGTCAAAAATCGAGTAAGCAGATGCCAAAATACCCTAACATCAGTGACAGGGCACAAGCTGACAATTTTTTAAATGTCTACTAAAATTTAGTGCAGGGGATAAAGAAATAACAGTAACAGTAATAATATGCAAGCAGCTACCATATCCTTGTATTCTAGGAGTAGATACCATCAGAAAATATGGGATTGTATGGGAACCCATATCCAATACAATCACAATAAACCAGGCAAATGAAAGTAATAGGCAAATTTGCGTAACGACAAATAAAGAAAGTGAAGATTCGAATTATAACCTAAAAATAAGCGGATAAATCACAATAGAAGGGGGAACGACAGCTCAAGTTCTAGCTACATTAAATAAAAAATATGGAAAGGTTAAAACGATGGATGCCGTGATAGGGGGGTACACTATAAAAGAACACCCAATGATTTTCGTGGAAAATCAAGTTATAAAAATTGAAAAGGGTATAACATACTTAAAACTATCAAATCTAAGTAATGATAAAATAAAACTGAACCAGGTAGAACTTGGATCAGTAGAAAAGATTTCAAATTCAGAAATAAAATCTCTAAACAGTCCAGAATTAAGCGTAAACTTCACTTCTAACCACGAACATTTATCCTCATTAAAACCGCAACCACAAGAAGAGTATGCAATTGCGAAAACGGATTTTTTGAAACAATATGATTTAAAACATTTACCGAAAAACGTAAGAACTAGGGTGGAAAATATTCTTTGGGATTTTAAATGGACTTTTGGAAGACACAAATCAGATTACGGATTAACTCACTTAATCACGCGCAAAATATCAACAGAGGGCCCTCCAATCAAAATGTCACGGTATAAAGACCTTATCATTTAAAGCCATGGCTAGAAAGCCAAATAAAAGAAATGGAAGATCAGGGTATAATTAAAGAAAACATTAGTGATTGGTGCTTTCCATTAGTAATAGTCAAAAAAAAAGATAGCACCTGGAGACTATGTATAGACTTTAGATCACTAAACGCCGTCACGATTAAAGACGTGATGAAGTTACCCAGGATTGATTCGATTTTAGATTCCCTAGGGGGTTCAAAATATTACACTAGTTTTGATTTAATAGCAGGATATTGGCAAATCGCTTTAGATGCAGAAACTAAGCATAAGGCTACAGTAATCTTAGACGATGGGAGAACTTTCACGTTTGAACGTATGCCATTTGGCTTATCATTTAGTCCAAATTGTTTTAGTCGCCTAATGAATGTGGTGTTAAAAGACAACGAACCAGGAAAAAAAAAGATACCTTGGCTTATTTATATGATGTAATTCTGTTTAATGAAAACTTGGAAGACCACTTGGTCGGACTTAGAAAAATACTGGAAAAGTTTGAAAAAGCAGGCTTAAAATTAAAACCAGAAAAGTTAAAAATAGTGGTACCAAAATTAGTATTTCTTGGACACCTGATAAACCAAGGTACTATTTCACCAAATCCAGAAAAATTTACAGTCATAGAAAATTTACAGCCTCCTAAAGATCGAAAAAGCTGCAGATCAGTTTGTGGGCTATTAAGCTATTTCAGACGATATATTAAAAATTATGCCACAATAGCACAACCTTTCACGAACCTTTTAAAGAAATCAAGCAAATTCGAATGTCCAGAGGACGCAAAACAAGCGCTAAATGAAATAAAAAGGAAATTATTACTGGCACCAATACTAAAACTGCCAGATTTGTCACAAGACTTCTGTTTGCAAACAGATGCTTCGGGGTACGGTATAGGGGACATATTATTAAAAATTAATTCTGAAGGAGTAGAATCAATAGTTCAATACGCCAGTAGGTCATTGACGGAAGCAGAAAAAAAACTCAACAGTTGAAAGGGAGTGTTTAGCAGTTATAGTATTTACAGAATATTTTCGACAATTTTTACTTGGGAAAAAATTTATTTTAAGAGTAGACCAAAAATCATTTGTTTAGCTACATAAGATGCAAAATACTTCAGCCCGGCTGACACGGTGGATACTGCGTCTGCAAGCATATTCTTGTACTCCAATATATATAAAGGGCCGTACAAATATTTTACCAGACTATTTATCACGAAATCCAGATAAGAAAGAAAATGTGATACTAACCATCCAGAACGATCTGGAAGGGGTAGAAATACTGTCTAATGAAAATATTTCAAAGCATCAAAATAAAGACCATTTTTGTTTAGCAATGAAATCCTTTTTATCAAAAGGAATGGAACTGCCAGAGCACTTTAAACATTTTTTAAAGGACTTAGATAATTTTGATCCGGACGAAAGTAAAAATCTTCTAGTAAGATCCCATAGACCATCACAAAAATATAGAAAAAATGACTTAAAAATTATTCCAGTGATTCCAAAATCTCTGGAAGGAGAAGTTTTACAGATGGCACAAGCAACGATTGGCTGTCAAATGGGAGAAGCAAAAACTATGGAGAGACTGAAAGGAAATTTTTATTTTCCAAAAATGTACTCAAAAGTAAAAGCTTTTATACAAAGCTGCCAAGAGTGCGCCAAACAAAAGTCGCCACCAAAGACCCCTAGGGCTGAATTAGGTCAGTACCCCACCCCTTCAGGGGTAGGAGAAATAATGTCAATAGACATTTGGGGATCCGGGGGAAGTTTACCAGTTTCCAGGAAAGGAAACAGGTGTGTACTCACCATAGTAGAACATTTTAATTCATATTTATACGCTTTTCCAATTAAAGATGAAAAGACAAAAACTATTGCGAAAGTTTTGGTCAATCGCCTATTTTTGGAACACGGGGTTTTCCCTAGAGTTTTACTTAGTGACAATGGGCCATGTTTTAGAGCCAAATTATTAGACGAAATTACAGAATATCTGGGGGTTAGACGATGGTTTACCTCGTCTTATTTTGCAGCAGCTAATGGGAAAGTTGAACGTAAGCATAGGGAATTAGCTTACATGCTGGGAATACATGCAAGAGAGGAAAATGAAAATTGGGATGAACATTTACCATTTGTAGTCTTTGCAATAAATACCGCTTTTTCACGTACCTTAAAAGAAACGCCATTTTTTTGCAACACATAAGAGATCCCAGAATTTGTTTAAATGAAATAGAAAATGACAGAATATATTACAACTTAGACCAATATAAGCAAGAAATGGTGATGCGAATGAAAAAAGCTATGAAACAAGTTAAAGACAATCTGGAAGATGCGAAAACAGAACAAAAAGAAAAATATGACAGAACAAGCAAAAATAAAACGAGTTACTGTTTAGGAGATTTGGTTTATGTTCACAAAACGAATCTGGAAGAAACAAAAAAGTTAAAACCGAAATGGGACGGACCTTATAGGATTACAAAAATTCTACCAAATAACTTAACATATGTTCTAAAACATCAGCATAAGGAAAAGGAAGAAGTTATAAACCATAATAGAATGAAAAAGGGATATTTTTCAAAACCGTGGAAAACAGAGCCTATACTTTCAGAAGAAGAAATAGAAGAAACAATCTCACCAGTATACACCAGAAGACCATCTGAATTTTATGACCTTTTTAACAACCACAACAGTTGGGAGAAGTGGAAGGAATATTTAGCCCAGACTTGGCTGCAAACTTTCCACAACAAACAAGAGAAAAAAAGAAAAGTTCAATATTGATCGGATACAAGCGATGAAAGCGACATAGAAGAGCCTCAAACACAACCTACTGGTTTAAGACGTAATAAACCAGTGGTTAGATCCAAAGAGGAAGAAAAATTTGAAAAAACCAAATAATTATCTGATTTTAATACGCTAGGTTCCCCTACAGTCGTAGCCCAAAAATGGCTTTTGGAACAAACGCCATCTACCAGACGCGAGCTAACAGAATGTGACACCGAAAATTCTTCGACAGAAATCGATATAGCTAAACCTGGGCCATCGTCAAGAAAACCTTCTTTGAGAGAAAAATTATGGAAAACAGTAAAGAAACCAAAGGGGCAGCAAGAAGTTCCTTTGTCAGCCACACAAGTTGCTAAAACACTTATGAAATAGGCCAAACATCAAGAGAAACAAAGATTGAAGATATTTGACGAGGCAACAAAACAGCATTCGGACTCAGAGCCTTGTAGGCCACACTATAGAAACCACGGAAAAACTTGCCAATATTATAAAGAAAAAAAGCAAAAATTTGGAGTCCAGAAGTCGGACCAGGAAACGGAGAAAGGCAGAACAAGCGCAGCCCCCAGCAGATTAATATTTGAATAAAACAATAATAACAAAAAAAATAAATAAATAAATATTAAATAAAAATCAAACGAGCATAAAAGCCACTAAAGAAATATCTATTATGAACGTCACATTCCAACGCCAAATTATTATTTCCGATCGGAAATGACATCGTAGGTTCCTGCAACAAATTTTGTTTCCAATATGAGATAAGACTTCGCGAGCGGTGAAATGTCAAGATTAACAAAACGAATTAGGCTTCGTTTCATAGAAACAGAAAATAAGTAAGGCCACGTAACTTTTAAATGGGTGTAGTAAACCTAATTAAGTTATACATATTTAGAATCAGCATTAAAATGCGATTCTTTTGATATGTATATTGAAAAAAATTATTTTTTTTTCTTTCGGGGGGGATAATTTAAAAAAAACAAAAAAAACGAAGGAGGTTAGTCTCCTGAAATAGGGTCATTGGAAGCTAGCAAATTTGGAGTTGAGCTCAATCACTGCTGGTCTCTCGTTGTTAAGTACATGCAATGCATCTACTGACCTTTGACTCTCTGAGGTGACACCTTCAGTCAAATTTGAAAAATTGTTTTTGAAGAATTTTAAAATAATTATAATAGGAAAAACAGCAAGAGTTTACATTATGTGGCCACTACATGTACAAGCTAGCTGTAATCTTATTATAATTAGTTATAGTCTAAGAGAATTTTTTTTATTAGTTACAAATGGTAAAAAGAAAAAAAAAGAAATTTTAAAGAAGCGCTATAAAGGTTTAAGCAAAACTTAGAATATAGCTTATAAAGCTAAAAAGTGCGAGGTAAAAGAAATGAAAAGCAATATAAAAATAAATTATAACCTAAAAACTTACCAGGAGGTAAAAGCCAAGGACAAAATCCATTAAAAATAAGCTAGAAATTAACCCCATCGTCACAAGCAAACCACAGTTCATTGTTCAAGAAATTAGTTTTAACTCTAGCGATGTATTGGATCTGAGAAAACGAATTGGCACAGGAGATCCCTAGTTGAAACAATTGGTTTTCATCGGTGCCAACCAAAACACCCAAATCCCAAGCCATCGAACCATAACAGAAACTAAACGTGTCCACATTTTATTTGAAAATAAAATATAACCTTTCACAATAAAAAAACTCGCAGTAATGAGCATTCATTCTTGTAATTCTCCCAGACTCAAGCTTATCAATAAACCGCAGATACGGAGCACTTAATTCAAAGTTATTTAGCCTTGCAAGGGAATTTTTGCCAATCTTTCTTTGGCAAATAAAATAGTAATTAAAGCTAGGATAAAATTGGCAACCAATATATCGTAAAAATTGCATTTTAAGGGAGAAATGAGAACTAGCAAATGCAAGGCAAAACTTAATTAAAAGTGTTAAAAAAAGTTAGCTGAAAAACATAAGTACTTTTCTAACACAAGAACTTTAGAAGAAAAAAAATTGAATAATTTCAAAAAAATTCAGGTTGCAAAAATTAGAACACCCCCCCACCTCTTAGAAATATGGATATAATGAATTTAATCATAAAGGGCAATCAGCATAAAAACTTGTTAAAGTTATTGAAAAAGAACATGGAATATATAAAAATAGGCTTAAAAAAAGACATATTTTACTGAAAAAAAGGGAAAAGACTTGAAAAAATCCTTAGGCTCCATTGAAATATCGGAAAAAAAAGAGAATGGTTCAAGTTGAAAATATAGCCAGACGAAACTAAAAGGAAAATAAACTGAATGAAGTCAGTTAAACTCTGTTATACGCACTTATTGAACTTTCCGAACGAACTAGTATGAAAAGTGTACTAAATAAGTACAAATAAGTAGCATTAATACTACGGAGCCACCGTTACATTGGTAAACGTGGTCCGAGATTAATAGAAATATTGGACAAATGCTCAAAGTAGTCAAGGAAAGAAATTTGGCTCTCATATGTGGAAGTCGTTTTCAGAAAAATGACTAGCATGACAAAAATTGAAAATAAGGCACATAATAGCCTTAAGAATTTGATTATTGTGTGCAGAATTATTTTGTGTGCAGGTTCATAATAGTCTTTTTAACTAGCTGATGACAAGAGAACTTAGAAACGTTATAGGAGCTACCAGAAAGCAGCCTTGGTAAACAAACCTTCAAGGTACGGGCAAAAGTCAATTGGTAGTGCCAAAACAGGTAAAAAGACGAATAGCTAAAATTTTTAGCTTATCAGATATAAGCTGTAAGCTAAGCCTTGTCCCAAAAGAACATTAAAACTGGAAAAAAGAGATGACAGTCGAATACTCTGTTAAACTGTCTCAATGACCGGAAATTCAAAAAAAAATAAAAATGCTCAAGTTTTGGTATAAACGAACCGACACAGAGTTATTGACATAGAGTAAAGAACAAAGGTTATTGACTAAATATACAGTTATAAATGTATTTTGCAAACCTTTAATAAATATGGGATTTTCATCATATAAAATTGCAAATGTATAAATTTTAATAACATAGTCGTATTGTAAGAACTGTTGCTAAGCCTTTAAATCGCAGCTAATCACAGTTCTCTGTTATAGTGTATAAATCTATTTGTTAGAGTTAAAAACAAATTGTGTAAATATTTTAATTGCTGTTAAAGACTTATCAGATTAAAAGTCTTGCTGGATTGATTTAAAATTTGTACAAAGAATAAACATTGCAGTATTTAAATAAATTGTAAGATTACATAGTTATTGTCTGTTTTTAAACAATTAATTTATGCATCAACATAACTTATGTCAGTATAAACTATATATAAATATATTAAATTGGTATTTTGAGTGTTCTGTTTTAGAAAGAGAGTTATACCAATTTTTAGTTTTGCTTTGTGAGAAATCTACTTGAAAAAAATGCTTCTTGTGTGGTTATATTACTACATAGTGTCTTAAAGTAACTTTTAAAAATTTTAACCAATGCTTATGGGGTAGTTGTTCTTTTCAAGTTTTGTGACTTCTGGTCAAATGATAAATCAGCTGTGTTGTTAAAAAAAAATATTCTGTATTAATGCTTTACTAATATGAGTGTTTAATATGGTATTTTAAGTGTTTAATAATTAATGCTAATTTTAATATGTAAAGAATATAAATACAATTAAAATAAACCAGAAACGGAATGTTTCTATTTTAGCGGCACATTGTGTTTAGAAAACGAGTAAGAAAATAATTAGCCTCTTACTTAACAAAAAAAATTATTTGCATATATTAGTGTGTGATTTTTTTCCCTTATGTATACAAACGTTAATGCTTTGTTTGTATGCTGATATCAATTTTTTTCTTTAGATCACAGACCTAGTTTTTTTACAACCTATTTTTGGTTAATTTTTGCCGATATCAACCAAATTTGGATGCAACTTCAGCCAATTTTGCTTCATATATGATGCTAATATCAACCAATTTCTGGTGCATTGCAAGAGCTTGTAGTTAGCATCTCCCAAGATAATCTTTCTGTCCAGGACCGATACGTTTACCTTGTCCGAAATCAACGTCAACAGAATCCAATAATAAGTGAGAATTTACTACCAATTTATTGACTGAAGGTGAATTTAAATCCGTAATTTTTAATGCTTAAGATGTATAAGCAAATGGCTTACAGCCTAAACATTCATTAAGTTAATGTAAAAGGTGAAGAAAATGTAAAGTGTTGTGTTTAAAGAAATATGTGGTTACAAAACAAATTGTTATATGTAATTTAACCAAGGCATTTCTAAAACAAAAAAAATTAACGGTATATCAACCACATCACACAGATAAATTAAATTATTAATGGAAATTAAATTTAAACTCAAAAAAATCATAAAACGTTTCTACTATAAATCTAATTTAAGCAAAACCACTAATATTATGTTTAAGCCGCTTGGGGTCAAGTAAAACAGAAGATGCATATGAAGAGGGTAAAAGAGTAATTGTCAGTCCTAGAGACAGAGAAAAAGAGAAACAAGGATGAATTTCAAATTGATATCCTTCGACAGAAAATAACATGGCCTATATTGGACCAGAAACATGACCCTAAGGAAACCCATTGAGGGTATATGCACATAATGACCCAAAGATGGCAGCATAATAGCTTTAGACGAAATTAAGTTGTTTTAAAAGTAAAATATTGAGAATTGGGACAATTCTTCTTTAAATGGGGAGTATTGTGGTAAAGCTTTCTAAATTAGTTAATTATTAATTTAGAATAAATATATATGACGCAAATATGAAGTTTGGAAATACCACTTTTTATTAAGATAAGGAATATATCCTGCTAAATTCTGTTTAACAGGAAATTGAGAAATTACCACTTCCTAGCGAATACGTGGGAAGGTTTGGTTGAGAAAAATGTATAAAAGATACATTTTATCGGAAGGGAAATCTTATAGTAACTCTATGCCAGACTGACCTCTGGTCCGTTGTTTTAGAAATACTTTGGGACTTTGTCTTATCATTGTAAGTGTCTAAGTATCTTATTTATATTTTATTGTTGTTTTATTGAGACTTGTGGCCTACTTGGGACAGCCAGTCCCAGTAGACAAATTATATCCAATTATATTATATGGTAAATGAATAAAAGTATTGTATTTTAGACGACCTCTCTACGATCAATTTTTAGCCTCTCGAACATACTCAGTCGGTACGCCTCATTAGTTTGGTCATAGCCTAAGGCACGCTACCAAAGTTTAATTACCTTAGGGCCAGAGTTTATCTCCCCTATAAAGGGAGAATATAGGCATCTACGACTACAACCCCCAAATACCACAAATAAAACTTCACAACACACCCATCCAAACCTACGCGCCTCAGAAAATTTTTCTTATTTTCGAAATAAGGGGGAAACAACTCCTAAAAGTCATAGAACTTTAATGAAAATCACACCATCAGATTCAGCGTATCCAAGAACCCTACTCTAGAAGTTTCAAGCTCCTATCTGCAAAAAATCTGGAATTTTGTATTGTTTGCCAGAAGAAAGATCACGGATGCGTGTTTTTTTTCCAGGGGTGATTGTATCGATCCAGTGGTCCTAGAATATCGTGAAGGGGCTCATTCGAAAGAAAATTAAAAGTTCTAGTTCTCTTTTTAAGTGACCAAAAAATTGGAGGGCAACTTGAGTGGCGAAAGAGGTACCAGGGCAAGATATACATAATTTATTCAAGGATTATCGATCCACTAAAGGGTCAATGACACCATTTTCAAGGTCGATTTATTTGTTGTTTCTAAGTGTATTGACTCCGGGACAAAGTTTGCACATGCGCACTGAATTCTAACGAGGCAATGTATTGATCAACAAGAGGGGAAGTAGATTTCTGAGAAATTGATTACATAATCGAGGGTAATGATTGATCCACGAATGGGGAATAAAGAAAAAATATGGCTTCTTTGATCTTTAGGTCTGAGGGATAAATGGTCTTTAGTGACAGAGATAAATTAATATTCTATTTTTTAAATATGGCTTCTCAGGTCATTAGACTTAGCGGTAAATTAATATTCTATCGAAGCCTTAATAGAGTAATCAAGAACACCTTAGAGATGAAGAGATTAACGCAGAAAATTTTTTCAAGGGAATTTCAAATGTGACAGCGCAGGGATGCCAAAACAAAAGGAACACACAGAAATTACGTTTAGGGATTGTTTGGGCGAAACCGTTTGAGACATTTTAGAAGATGATTTGGGCGAAACCATTTGAGTGAAACTCCGTGGTCGTTATAATACACAAGCGCCATTTGAACAATGTTGTAACGTCCCTTACCCCAACCCCAAAGGTTCTCTGGGCTCCGAAGGCCCCCCCAGGCTCCCAAAGGCCCCCTTGGCCCCAAAAGGCCCCCGGGCCCCAAAAAACCCCAAGCCCCCAATGTTTTCTCATGGATTACCTTGTTACCACTACATTCTCTTGATGTTTCAAAATTTATCTTAGATCTTTTTCGTTGAAATACAAGAGTTGGATTATTTCAGTAGTGTTTTGTTGTGGTTTAACATGTCACTGTTACATTCTCTTGACGTTTCAAAGTTCATTTTAGATCTTTTCGTTCAAATGCAAGAGTTGGATTATTTCAGTAGTGTTTTGTCGTGGTTTACCTTGTTACTGTTAAATTCTCTTGATGTTTCAAAGTTAATTTTAGATCTTTTTTGTTCAAATGCAAGAGTTGGATTAGTTCAGTAGTCTTTCGTCGTGGTTTACCATGTCACTGTTACATTGTCTTGACGTTTCAAAGTTGATTTTGGATCTTTTTCTTTGAAATGCAAGAGTTCGGTTATTTCAGTAGTGTTTTCTCATGGTTTACCTTCTCACTGTTACATTCTCTTGGTGTTTCAAAGTTCATTTTGGATTTTCTCATTGAAATGCAGGAGTTGGATTATTTCAGTAGTGTTTTGTCGTGGTTTGTCATGTCACAGTTACATTCTCTTGAAGTTTCAAAGTTCATTTTGGATCTTTTTCGTTGAAATGCAAGAGTTGGATTATTTCATTAGTGTTTTCTCATGGTTTACCTTGCCACTGTTACATTCTCTTGATGTTTCAAAGTCCATTTTGGATCTTTTTCGTGGAAAAGCAAAAGGTGAATTATTTCAGTAGTGTTTTCTCATGGTTTACCTTGTCACTGTTACATTCTCTTGATGTTTCAATGTTCATTTTGGATCCTTTTCGTTGAAATGCATGACTTAAAATATTTCAGTAGCGTTTTGTCATGGTTTATCTTGATACTGTTACATTCTCTTGATATTTCAAAGTTCATTTTGAATCCTTTTCATTGAAATAAATGACTTGGATTATTTCAGTAGTGTTTTTTTGTGGTTTACCTTGTCACTGTTACATTCTCTTTTTGTTTCAAAGTTCATTTTAGATTTTTTTTTGTTAGTTGAAATGCAAGAGTTGGAATATTTCAGTAGTGTTTCGTCGTGGTTTACCTTGTTGCTGTTACATTCTCTTGATGTTTCAAAGTTCATTTTGGATTTTTTCTTTGAAATGCAATAGTTGGAATATTTCAGTAGTGTTTTGTCATGGTTTACTATGTCACTGTAAAATTCTGTTGCTGTTTCAAAGTTTATTTTGAATCTTTTTCGTTGGAAAAAAAGAGTTGGACTATTTCAGAAGTGATTTGTCGTGGTTAACCGTGTCACTGTTACATCCTCCTGACGTTTCAAAGTTCCTTTTGGATCATTTTCGTTGAATCGCAAGAGTTGGAATATTTCAGTAGGGTTTTCTCGTGGTTTACCTTGTCACTGTTACATTCTCTTTATGTTTCAAAGTTCATTTTGGATCCTTTTCGTTGAAATGCATGACTTGGATTATTTCAGTAATGTTTTGTCGTGGTTTACCATGTCACTGTTACATTCTATTGATGTTTCAAAGTTCATTTTAAATCTTTTTCATTGAAATGCAAGAGTTGGAATATTTCAATACTGTTTTCTCGTTGTTTACTTTGCTACTGTTAGATTCTCTTGATGTTTCAAAGTTAATTTTATATATTGTTTGTTGAAATGTAAGAGTTGAAATATTTCAGAAGTGTTTTGTCGTGGTTTACCTTGTCACTGTTAAATTCTCTTGATGTTTCAAAGTTTTTCTTTGGATCCTTTTCGTTGAAATGCATGACTTGGATTATTTCAGTAGTTTTTTGTCGTGGTTGACTATGTCACTGTTACATTTTATTGATGTTTCAAAGTTCATTTTGAATCTTTTTCATTGAAAATCAAGAGTTGAATTATTTCAGTAGTGTTTTGTCATGGGTTACCATGTCACTGTTACATTCTCTTGACGTTTCAAAGTTCATTTTGGATGTTTTTCGTTGAAATGCAAGAGTTGAATTATTTCAGTAGTGTTTTGTCGTGGTTTACCATATTACTGTTACATTCTCTTGACGTTTCAAAGTGCATTTTTTATCTTTTTCGTTGAAATGCAAGAGTTGGGTTATTGCAGTAGTGTTTTCTCGGGGTTTACCAAGTCACTGTTACATTCTCTTGACTTTTCAATGTTCATTTTGGATCTTTTTAGTTGAAATCAAAGAGTTGGATTATTCTAGTAGTGTTTTCTCATGGTTTACCTTCTTACTGTAACATTCTCTTGATGTTTCAAAGTTTATTTCGGATTTTTTCGTTGAAATGCAAGAGTTTGATTATTTCAGTAGTGTTTTCTCATTGTTTACCTTGAAACTGTTACATTTTCTTGATGTTTTAAAGTTCATTTTGGATCTTTTTCGTTGAAATGTAAGAGTTGAAAAATTTCAGTTGTGTTTCGTCACGGTTTACCATGTTACTGTTACATTCTCTTGACGTTTCAAAGTTCATTTTGGATTTTTCGTTGAAATGCAAGAGTTAGATTATTTCAGTAGTGATTTGTCGTGGTTTACCATGTCACTGTTACATTCTCTTGACGTTTCAAAGTTCATTTTGGATCCTTTTCGTTGAAATGCAAGAGTTGGATTATTTCAGTAGTGTTCTCATGGTTTATCATTTCACTGTTACATTCTCTTGATGTTTCAAAGTTCATATGGATTTTTTTCATTGAAATACAAGAGTTGGAATATTTCAGTAGTGTTTTGTCCTGGTTTACCATGTCACTGTTACTTTCTCTTGACGTTTAAAAGTTCATTATTTTTTTTTTTTCGTTGAAATGCAAGAGCTGGAATATTTCAGTAGTGTTTTGTCATGATTTACCTTGTCACTGTTACATTCTCTTGATATTTCAAAGTTCATTTTGAATCCTTTTCGTTGAAATACATGACTTGGATTATTTCAGTAGTGTTGTTGTGGTTTACCTTGTTACTGTTACATTCTTTTGTTGTTTCAAAGTTCATTTTAGATTTTTTTCGTTGAAATGCAAGAGTTGGAATATTTCAGTAGTGTTTTGTCGTGGTTTACCTTGTTACTGTTACATTCTCTTGATGTTTCAAAGTTCATTTTGGAAATTTTTCTTTGAAATGCAAGAGTTGCAATATTTCAGTAGTGTTTTGTCATGGTTTACCATGTCACTGTTAAATTCTCCTGCTGTTTCAAAGTTCATTTTGAATCTTTTTCGTTGAAATGCAAGAGTTGGACTCAGAAGTGTTTTTTCGTGGTTAACCATTGCACTGTTACATTCTCCTGATGTTTCAAAGTTACTTTTGGATCATTTTCGTTGAATCGCAAGAGTTGGAATATTTCAGTAGTGTTTTGTCTTGGTTTACCTTGTCACTGTTACATTCTCTTTATGTTTCAAAGTTCATTTTGGATCCTTTTCATTGAAATGCATGACTTGTATTATTTCAGTAGTGTTTTGTTGTAGTTTACCATGTCACTGTTACATTCTATTGAGGTTTCAAAGTTCATTTTGAATCTTTTTCATTGAAATGCAAGAGTTGGAATATTTCAATTGTGTTTTCTCGTTGTTTACCTTGTTACTGTTACATTCTCTTGATGTTTCAAAGTTAATTTTATATATTGTTTGTTGAAATGTAAGAGTTGGAATAGTTCAGAAGTGTTTTTTCGTGGTTTACCTTGTGACTATTATATTCTCTTGATGTTTCAAAGTTCTTTTTGGATCCTTTTCGTTGAAATGCATGACTTGGATTATTTCAGTAGTGTTTTGTCGTGGTTTACCATTTCACTGTTTCCTTCTATTGATATTTCAAAGTTCATTTTGAATGTTTTTCATTGAAATGCAAGAGTTGGAATATTTCAATAGTGTTTTTTTATATTTTTTATCTTATATTTTTTTGTTGAAATGTAAGAGTTGGATTTTTTCAGTAGTGCTTTGTTGTGGTTTACCATGTCACTGTTACATTCTCTTGATGCTTCAAAGTTCATTTTAGATTTTTTTTTGTTGGAATGTAAGAGTTGGAATATTCCAAAGGCCCCCGGGCCCCCAAAGGGCCCCCTGGGCCCCCAAACGACCCTCTGGGCCCCCAAAGGGCCACCTGGGCCCCCAAAGGACCCCCAGGGCCCCAAAGAGCACCTTCCCTCCCCCCTCCCCAATATAGAAATATCAAAATCATAGGTTAGATTAGGTTAGGTTAGATTGTTACACTACAGTAAGTTAAGTGGCTCGCCACATAACCTAGTGTAAGTTAACCTAATAATGTTAGGTGTGTACACGTAACTTAATCTAGCCTAACCTAACCGAATCTAATCTATGGTTTTGGTATTTCTATGTAGGGGGGAGGGGAAGGGGCTCTTTGGGGGGGGGGGGGGGGGGTTCATGATAAGCTAACCAAATCTAACTTAACTTAAACATGGAGAAATGTTTCTATTTATTTATTAATATTTATTTATATGGCTGTATCAATTATACTCTATGGTTGGTCATAGACAATATGCGGCTGTCTCAGTGATGCTCTTTGCGGGTTATCGACACTACCTAGTTAAATGGAGGTATTAAATCATTAATTTTCACACTTTGGCAGGATAAACACCTTGCATTATACTTAGAAAAAAGTGGAAATGAATTATTCAGCGAAAGTGTGTAAACACGATAAAATCATCGTCGTGTTGAATGCCAACACTCGAAACCATTCAACATTGCTCAAGGTGGATATGCGAGAGTGAGCACTAGATATGATAGTGCTAAAGGAGAATGCCAACTTAAAAACAATAGTTGATGAAGATTTTCATCTTCTTTCTATTGGTTCTGGTAACACGCTACCTGTTGATAGATCCTATTTCCATCGTTCTGGTATTACTATTCAAATGAAAGCAAAGAGGAAAAGAAAGACCTACTGCTGCACTAATGTAATAAATCATATCATGGCTACCTGCCAGAACTGTTACCTGTGTAAACACAGTGTGAGAATAGACAGAGAAATCACGGAAAAATAAAAAGGGCATTGGCATACAATATCATCAATGATTATTAATATAAACTGATGGAAAATGAGGCATAAATGAGCATTATTACTACTATAGATCATATAGTCAATGAATCAAATAATACTAAAGAAGAAATGCAGATTGAGCCAGTAGGTGACACCCCTGTAAAAATTGTATATGACACAAAATTTATGAATGATTGTTCTACTGGTTATGGACTAAGAGAAGCGAGTAACTCTAGTATCAAAGGAGAACATGATAAATTATTTTATGGGACAGATTCAAAATGTCCAAAGTTGTTCAACGATGTTAATAATGTAAATTAATATCTTAAACATATTTTTATGTTAATATGCTACATGTTGTTATTTCATTAAAAATATATTATACATTACTTTGTTACATTTCCATTATTTTAGGATATGTTAGCATGTCAAACGCTTAGAATGTTTATTAAAAGGTCGGAGATTTTTTGTTTTCTTTGGAAAAAATTAGAATTGGACTATATTTTTTTTCTTTTCTTTAAGAAAATTGAGAAGAGAACTTGAACATTTTGCGCTTCATCAAAAAACCTAACCTAACCTGACTGTTACACTTCAATAGAAAAAAAAATCAAAATAAACGTAGAAACATCTTCAGAATGTAACAGTGACATGGTAAAAAACGACAAAACACTACTGAAATAATCCAACTCTTACATTTCAAGGAAAAAAAAATCCAAAATGAACTTTGAAGCATCAAGAGAATGTAACAGTGACATGGTAAACCATGAGAAAACACTATTAAATATTCCAACTCTTGCTTTTCAACGAAAAAGATCCAAAATGATTTTTGAAGCATCAAGAGAATGTTACAGTGAAATGGTAAACCACGACGAAACACTACTGAAATAATCCAACTCTTGCATTTCAAAGAAAAAGGTTCAAAATGAACTTTGAAACATCAAGAGAATGTAACAGTGACATGGCAAACCACGAAAAAAAAAATACTGAAATAATCCAACTCATGCATTTCAACGAAAAGGATCCAAAATGAACTTTTAAACATCAAAAGAATGTAATAGTGACAAGGTAAACCATGAAAAAACACTACTGAAATATTCCAACTCTTGGATTTCAACGAAAAAGATTCAAAATGAACTTTTAAACGCCAAGAGAATGTAACAGTAACAAGGTAAACCACGAGAAAACACTACTGAAATATTCTAACTCTCGCATTTTAAAGAAAAAAATCCAAATGAACTTTGAAACATCAAGAGAATGTAACACTGACTTGGTGAACCACGAGAAAACACTACTGAAATAATCCAACTCTTACACTTCAACAATAAAAAAATCTAAAATGAACTTTGAAGCTTCAAGAGAACGTAACAGTGACATGGTAAACCAGGACAAAGCACTACTGAAATAATCCAACTCTCACATTTCAAAAAAAATATAATATGAACTTTGAAACATCAAGCGAATGTAACAATGACATGGTAGACAACGACAAAACACTACTGAAATAATACAAGTCTTGCATTTCAACGAAAAGGATCCAAAAAGAACTTTGAAACATCAAGAGAATGTAACAGTGACAAGGTAAACCACGACAAAACACTACTGAAATATTCCAACTCTAGCATTTCAACGAAAATGATCCAAAATGATTTTTGAAACGACAGGAGAATGTAACAGTGAAATGGTAAACCACGACAAAACACTACTAAAATATTCCAACTCTTGCATTTCAACGAAAAAAAATTTTAAATGAACTTTGAAACAACAAGAGAATGTAACAGTGACAAGGTAAACCACGACAAAACACTTATGAAATAATCCAAGTCATGTACTTCAACGAAAAGGATTCAAAATGAACTTTGAAACATCAAGAGAATGTAACAGTGACAAGATAAACCACGAGAAAACACTACTGATAAATTTCAAGTCATGCATTTCAACGAAAAGGATCCAAAATGAACTTTGAAATATCAAGAGAATTTAACAGTGACAAGATAAACCATGACAAAACACTACTGAAATGTTCCAACTCTTGCATTTCAACGAAAAAAAATCCATAATAAACTTCGAAACGTCAAGAGAATGTAACAGTGACATGGTAAACCAGGACAAAACACTACTGAAATATTCCAACCCTTGCATTTCAATGAAAAAAAATCCATATGAACTTTTAAACATCAAACGAAGGTAA
>JAQQPU010017081.1:0-14922 GCA_029168905.1 Artemia sp. Kazakhstan ARC1039 | reverse complement strand
CCATCCAACTGGTAAGTGTTTTTTCCACACATCAAATTAACATCGTTTAACTTGGCTGAGCTGCGACAAAGTTGGAAACATCCTCAGAAAGGCAATAATAATCCATATACTGATAAAATTTTGACACACTTTTGGCAACTTTGAAATTTTGGCAACATCAACACGCTTTTGAAGCGGCTGAGGAGGTGTCAAAAAGTACTGAGGAGGTGGTTGAGGATGTGATACAGCCAGAAATTGGTGCTTTTGCAGCTTGAATTTGCAAACACTCAATTGGATTGTTATAATCCAGACAAAACACAATAGGCATGCCCAATCCTGGGCTTAGTTCAGGAAGTACACGATGGTAGGATAAAGTTGTACGGGAGCAGGTCTTAGTAATGCACTATGTCCCCCTATGAGTTCTTAACCTATGAGTTCTTACAACGACCTTTTTTGTCTACAGCACTTTCATTGGGTATTTAATAAGTGACAATAAAGGGTTTGGCAGAAAAAAAAATTGTTTTGAGTAAAAAGACATTGAATTCGGTACTTTTGACATTGACCAGGACTAATTGACAGGACGGCACAAAACTGAAAAAAAAATTTTAAATAATATTTCTTTCCTGCTGTTTGAAATGGAATTTTTTCAGTTTTGTGCCGTTCTGTCAATTAGTCCTGGTCAATATCAAGCGTTTGGGATTGTATTTGGGATTTTACATGCAAAAAGCAAGAGAAAATGTGAGTTTGATGTTTTGAATGATGCACTGTGGTAGTCTCTGGCGTATAATAACTCTATTTACAGACAGCAAAAACGCTTTCGATCGGGGTTTTTTTGTGATGTAGATTAGTGAGTCTACGGAAAATGCCACATATCCCCTTGTGGATTCAAATGTGTATGTTCAGCTCGTTAAAAGAGTGAATCAGTAAAATTACGGCACAAAGCAACGCAACTTCATCGATTTGTATCACATTTTATTCCAATATTACTGTGAGTTTCCAAAAATCTCGGCTTCGGTGGGCGAAACAATCATTAAATGATCAACCGGTCATTCACTCTCACTGATCTCTTCCCCTCTTCCCAGCTTCTGGTTGCAGATACTAGTTGGGGTCAAGAAACACCATTCATGACAGCTTTTGTTGAAGATACGGAGCTATCATTTTTCTCCTTTTTTCATTCTATCATGAGAAATATGCTCTAAATGGAAAATCACCGTTGATTTACTCTCTGGAGAGATGATTGAAATTATATAATGATTGAACGATATATTCCTAGTAGCATTATAAACTTTTTCCAATCATTTGCCCGTCCTGTTATGTCAAACTTATTATTGGCTTACGGCTCTTGCCAGGGGTTTGGCGTGAGAACGATGAGACAAGGCACCTCCAGATTAACCTATCGCTGGCCAGGCTTGCAGCTTCTTCCACTGGGATGTTGGCTTGGGCGATAAATTTTATATCTTTGTCTTTCCACTGAATAGCGAGCGTCCCCTGGGTCGTTTCCATCCGTGCAGAGTGGGATCAGAGTCAAACACAGCCCGTACTGAGGCGTCATGTGGCATATGAAGGGGTTAGCCATGCTAGCGAACACGAACAGTGCACTGGGCCAGACAGGAGTTTGCAAAGCACGTGAGAGGAGAGTTTGGTTGCTAACGAAGTCAGTCCAGTGAAGACCCGCGATTCTTCGAAGTTGTTTGGTCGGAGCCAAATCGAAGGTATTGAGGACATATTTTGCGACTCACCATGTCTTCTCTCCATACAGTAGCACGGTGCTGACTTGCGCATTTTAGTTTGGCGGCTTGTATTTGGCTTTCGCTAAATACTATTCAGCTCCCAGCAACTTCTGACGCTTTGGCTATTTGGGATGTAAGCTCTTTTGCGACCGAACCATCCCTCGCCAGATTGGATTCCAGGTAAGTAAATTCTTCAGCCATATATTATATAAGAAATTGTATTTTTCAAAATCCAAGATACGAAAAACTGACAATAATCAACATCACCTTCCTAATCAATAACAATTTCCCAACCACTGGGGTTTGGTGCTCAGAATCAGTAGCATCATCACTGTAACCCCAATGAAACCCAGGATTTCATGAGTATCTTTTCCGTTTGTCGGCAAACTCAATTTTAAATGCTCAAATAAAAAATAATTAATTTTTAATACCTTAGGAATCGCTATTTTTATTCATGCTTTCAAGTACATTTACGCCTTTCCGTTTTTCAAAGTGACATAAATTTTAGGTCTTAACCTTAGACATGAATATTTACATCTTAACACGGGATAATGGGGGTGATCTTCTAAGCTGTCGAGATTGAATGGGTTGAAGTCAGTAGTGGCCTTCAAAATCAGTACGAGGTCAACCCCCCTGAGAATAAAGTGCTGACCGTGGCGCAGTAAAAAATCCCTGATGATCAATTTTAGGTTGGAAAAAGAAGTGTTTTTTGCTAGCGGTTCTGAGGATCTATTGCCGCTTGCCCTAGATGGCTCGGTCTACGCCGGTCCAACAAATTTGAAAAAAAAGAAGGGCGAAATAGAAGCTACGATGAATTTGAAACTTTTTTTCAATTTCTGAATAACAGAACACTTGTAAAAGTGTCCCCCCTCCTTTGTTCATAGATAGAACAAATTTTTGGACACTGATAATTTTTCTTGGGTTACCTTATACTCTATGAGTTTTATATCTTTGGAATTCCCACGAAGAGTGGGTTCTTTTAATATATATGTTGCTATCAAAACCTTTCTTAAATTCTGGTTACTGTAAGCACGAGTCACTCCTTACATACAGTTCGGTGCCTACAGTTACTTACAGTAATGTTAAATATGTATACACAAATGTTAAACCCACTATTTCCATTTAAACATCGATCAGAGAAAGTCATTGGTAACACTTGCTTTCCCAGTCCTGGAAAATTCCCTGGCCACGCTCAAAACCCCTCTCCTTTCGAGCCAGTAGGCATATGAATGTAATTTTCTATTTTACAAGGAAACTTTTTTCTGCAATAAGGAAGGAGCTATAACCCTATAGCACCTAGGTTTACCCTTATTCCAAATGAAGGGAGATTATAGACTAATTTATGCCCCCTCTTCCCCCATTCCCACCTCGATACCGTCTTTTGTAGTTGTCTCCACTCCTTCTGAATGCCTTTAGAGGAATCAGGCATCCGCCTCTGAGGAATAAGCACCTATATCTAACTCCGAGGCGAACACAATATATTCCGACCAAACACCCTTTAAACCAACCAGAATTTCATTTATTACGACCATGTATCTTTCGGAGTATTGGGTGACCACCAAATTGTTACTTCAGGAATTTGACCTACTTTTAGAGAGGTGTTAGAATTCTGTCAGAATATGATTACCCATTGACAGAAATTATTAACAGATTACAAATTCTTGACAGATTGAATCAGAGTCACGGTTTCTTAACCCTTTCATCTATGAATTTTTAATTGTTGCCATTTTCAAATATCTGTATGAGTATGGTTGACAAGGTGAATCCATTGACAATTAAATGAATACATTTTTTATTTGGGTTAGATGAAATCGATTTTACATTATTATAGGAAATCTACATTAAGTGAATTTAACGCAGGAATTTTAAATGTATTATATTAAAAGGCCCTGAGAATAGAATTTTAATACAGAAATCCAGAACAATCCTTAGAAATCCAGAGAAATCCTTAGAAATGAAGTAGTGAGGGGGCTATTGATTTGATGACGCCCATAGTGGGTATACTATTGGAGCTACTATAAATTCTTCTAACAAAAAGTCATATACATATTATTCAATAATACGGCAGCCATTAGTCATCCATGCCCCAACCTCCAAAGATCCCTATGTCCCTCCTCCAACATTTTAGCCCCTCCCCCCTTTTTATATTTTTTTTGAAGCTTAAGTTTTTTTAACTTTGTTTTGAACTTTTATTTTTATTCTTTATATGTTTTTTAACATATAAATTCTCAACTTTTTTACATATCTTAAAATAACATGAAATTTACTTAAAACAAAAAAAAATCATATTAGATTTTTCGGAATACAGAAAATTTTTCAACTTTTATTTTGTTTATTTCTTAAGATGAGATAAAATATACTTAAAACAAAAAAAAATTCAATCGTGATATTTTCGAAATATGAAATGAAGATGATACAAGTATGTCAGTCGTGATTTATCTTATTAGGAAAATAATGTTTGAAGTAACACTTTTTAAATTTTTTCTTATCCGGCTGCCCCCACTGGTACTCTATGATTGGTCATCGAAACTATCTAGTTTATTTTATATTTTCAAACAGTATTTTTTGTACCAAATCATTTTGTCAACACCTACAATCACACAGTCAGACACGGAAAACATACAAACACCCGCTCAGACACACAGGCATATTGAGAGAAAGAGACAAAAACACCTATAATCATACAGAGTCAGAGATGTAAAACATACAAACAGCGAATCAGACACACAGGCATAGTGAGAGTTAGAGGGTCAAAAACACATACAATCACACAGAGTCAGACACGGAAAACAAGCAAACATCCGACTCAGACACACAGGCATAGTGAGAGAGAGAGAGAGAGAGAGAAAAACACCTACAATCACACAGAGTCAGACACGGATACATTCAAACACCTGCTTGGACACACAGGAATAGTGTGTGTGTGTGTGTGAGGGGGAGAGAGAGAGTGAGAGAGAGAGAGAGAGAGAAGAAAAAACACGTATTATCACATAGAGTCAGACATGGAAACATGCAAACACCCACTCCGACACACAGGCATAGTTAGACACGGAAACATGCAAACACCTACTCGGAAACACAGGGATAGTGAGAGAGAGAGAGCGACAAAACACCTACAATCACACAGACTCAGACACGGAAGCATGCAAACACCCGCTCAGACACACAGGCATAGTCGCGCAACGCTAAGTAAACCTAAATGAACCTAACTTTTGATTTTTCTCTCCCTGTATCTGACTCTGTGTGATTGTAGATGTTTTTTTTCTCTCTCTCTCTCTCTCCTCTCTCTCTTTCTCTCCCTCTCCCCCCCCCCCCTCTCTTTCTCTCTCTCTCTCGTTCTGTCTCTTTCTCTCTCTCTTAATATGCCTCTGTGCCTTAGTGGGTGTTTGCATGTTTTTGTCTCTGAATCTGTTTGATTGTAGGTGTATGGTTGTAGGTGTTTTTGTCTCTTTCTCTCACTATGCCTGTGTGTCTGAGTGGATGTTTGCATGTTTCCGTGTCTGACTCTTTGTGATTGTAGGTGGTTTTTTTTCTCTCTCTAACTAAACCTGTGTGTCGGAGCAGGTATTTGCATGTTTCCATGTCTGACTCTGTATGATTGTAGGTGGTTTTTGGTCTCTCTCTCTCTCACTATGCCTGTGTGTATCAGCGGATGTTTGCATATTTCCATGTCTGAATCTGTTTCATTGTAGGTGTTTTGTCTCTCTCACTCTTTCTCTCTCTCTCTCTCTCTCTCTCTCTCTCTCTCTCTCTCTCTCTCTCCCTCTCTCTGTCTCTCTCTCTCACTATGTCTGTGTGTCTGAGTGAGTGTGTGCATGTTTCCATGTCTGACTCTGTATGATTGTTTTTTTGTTACTCTCTCTCTTTTAGTATGTTTGTGTGTTGGAGCAGGTATATGCATGTTTCCATGCCTGACTCTGTATGACTGTAGGTGTGTTTTTTTTGTCTCTCTCCTCACTATCCCTGTGTGTCTAAATTGTTGTTCGTATGGTATGGTCATTGTCTCACTCTGGGTGATTGTAGGTGTTTTTGTCTCTCTCTTTCTCTTACTATGTCTGTGTGTCTGATTGGGTGTCTGCATGATTCCGTTTCTAACTTTGTATGATTTTAGGCATTTTTGTCTCTCCCTGTCACTATGCCTGTGTGTTTGACCGATTGTTTGCTCAAACACATTTCCCCCTGGAAAATATTTTACACGGATGCTATTTTCCGGGGGGAGGGCTGTTTACCAGGGGGTATTTTCCGGGGGGGGGGGGGATTTTTCGTGTGGGTGTGTTTTCCTGGGGTATTTTACAGTGGGGTGTTTCGAGGGGGTAATCGTCGGAAGGCGGGGTAAACTCCGGCCACCACGCCGCAGTGGGGTAAGGGACCTTAATTTTTAATGTTACACATATAATTTGCAATCTCCACGAAATAAGTTCTCACGTATGTGTCAGTCAAAACAAAACCTAGGATTGAAACAAATCTTAGTAATTGTATCCGCCTGCCAGAAATATTCATTTAGAAAATAAATGATGCTTTTATTCGCGGAGGAGGGGTTCCAAAAAACCTTTAAAGACGCATCAAAATGTATTTTATACACTTTGTTACGTTTTTACGAGTTTTATAAATATTTCTGAGGTGGGGGGGGGTCAAATCCCCAAAACCGTCCCTGAATGTGGCCTTGAATTTAAGTAAATACAAAAAGATCGGTTTAAATAAAAAAAATAGGTCTTCTATTCCCATTTTGTAAGGTAATTACAGATCGTAGAGTTCGACCGGGGTATTGCAAATAAAATTGGGTTGGCACCGAATGCCATTTGTGACAACATTAAAATATATAGATATAAAAATACCAGTCAAAACTTTTAATCAAGACAATGAAAAAATGCCCAATTATTTTGGCTTCAAGTTAATAGAAAAAGAGCTGCCTAGTTTAGCCTTTTTTTCTTCTGTTGTTAAAAGTTTCCGGACATGAAGCCGAATTATTCAGGCTTCTCAAAATTACTTTTAGCTTCGATTAATATTCTTACCCATTATTTATGTACCTGTATTTCCTACAGGGTTTGTCTGGAAAGTAATAGGACTAATTTTCTTTCGCCGCGACTGTACTTTGGAGTGTGCCCGCTCCGACTGGATTCGCTAGAGGGCTTTCCTAGCTAACACACGAGCTGCTGATCTCCGAGCACCTGTCTCCGAGCACCTGTAGAGTCAGGACAGGCATTTTTGCGTGACGTGTTTTCTGTGAGTGGTGCAAGCCGAAAATGCGGCGCTCGTTAGAGCAAAGGTACGCAATTAATTTCTGCATGGAACTCGTTAAATCTGCGACAGAGACGTTTGACATGATCAAGCAGGCTTACCCAGATAATTCTTGAGCTAGAAATAATGTGTTTCGGGTCCACCAGGCCTTTTTGGAGGGCCGGGAAGAGGTCGCCGATGAAGACCATGCTGGAAGATCTTCGACAAAAACTGACAATGTGACTCGTGTGCGCAAAGTTTTGAACTCAGACCGTCGACTAAGTATTAGTTTAATTGCCCAAATGTCAAATTTACCAAAATCTGTCGTTCATGACATTTTGACGGTACATTTGAAGGTGCGCAAGGTGTGCGCGAAGATAGTCCCAAAAGTTCTCACTGACGACTAGAAATTGCGGCGAGTGGAAGTGTGCCAAGAAAATTTGAACACATGTAAAAGTGACCCCAAATTTTGAATAACGCAATCACAGGTGACGAGTTTTGGATCTTTGAGTATGATACCGAGACAAAGAGGCAATCTTCTGAGTGGCCTATGTCGGCGTCTCCTTACCCAAAAAGGCAAGAATGAGCAAATCCAAAGTGAAAACGATGGTCATTGTCTTTATTGACATCAAAGGCTCCCGGACGTGGCGCCGAAATATTCGGATTGTTTTTTAATTCAGTATTTATTTTGTTGCTATTTATTCACTGCTTTATTAAAATTAAAACCAGTTTGATCAGAAATTAAATTTAAAAAAAACAACAAGTTTTTCAACTGAAAGTAAGGAGCAGCATCAAAACAAGACAAACAGAAATTATTACGTATATGATTGGGTTCGCTCACTAGTCAATACATCACTCTTTACGCTAAAGTTATTTTTAGTACTTTCGTAAGAACTATTTATTCTAATTAGCGGCCTTTGTGATTTAGGGGTCATTTTTAAGGAATTGGAACAAAATTTGAACCTAAGCGTAAAGAGTGAGGTATTGACTAGAGGGCGAACCCCCTAATGTACGTATTGAAACTATATAAATATAGATAGATGTTCGTTACGTAAGTTAATTCGTAAGTTACGTATTTTTACTACTAATAAAAAATTCGTAAATAAAATTAAACAACTTTCGAGAAAGCAATTTAACCAAAAAACGTAAAATTAATATACAAATTTCGTTTTAATTATTCATGTACGGTGAGCCAAGATCAAAACCTGCATAAATTCAAAAATGTTTAGAAATTAAATATAAAAACAAGTTTTCTTTTTGCTGAAAGTAAGGAGTGGCATTAAAACTTAAAACGGACAAAAATTATGTCGTATATGAAAGAGGCTGTCCGCTCCTCAACGCCTTGCTCTTTATGCTAAAATTTGACTCTTTTTCACAACACTTTTTTTTTAAACCAATGAAAAATTTTACCGTAAAGAGTGAGGCGTTGAGGAGGGGACAGCCCCTTTCTATACAGAATAATTTCTGTTTGTTATAAGTTTTAACGTCGCTCCTCGCTTTCAGTTGAAAAAAAAGCTTGTTTTTTTATTTAATTATAAATAGAAAGGCAATGTGATTCAAGAAATCATTTGCAAATACTAAACATTAAAGGAGAGCAAAAGAACAGAAAATTTTCTTTCGAATTTTGTAATATTTTGTAGCAGTTGTTTGTAAAAGGAACATTATTTAGGCATAAATACATAAGAAAAAAAAATTAGATCAAAAGCTCGAATTTCAACTATCTTTTAAAATGAAAAAAAGACAGTGCGTTTTGACAAAGAAAGTCCTTCAAAATATATTAGAAATGGAACAAGGTAGGAAAATGGATCGATTTAATCAATAAATTGTGCTTTGTTTGAGGGGGAAGGACGGGGGAGGTGGTGATGCTAAGTTAAAAATACGTGAACAATTTTGAATTGTAGTAAAAATATAGGAGATTATTGTCTAAATCCTTACCTTAGACCGTAGTTCCTCCAGCGCTATTATTGTCACATAGGGCATCGACAAAGCCTCTCCACTCGTCCCAGAGCGATGCTGCAGTGGTGACATCTTCCCATTCAGGTACTAACGAAGTCTCAGTCACCCTCAGATCTAGGTCAAAGGTTCGCCGCAAAGTGTTCTTTGGACGACCCCGTCTTCTTCTGTCGCCTGGTTTCCAGTCGTAAGCTGTCCAAGGAAGGCGGACTTCTTTCTTTCCGAGTATATGTCCTAAATATGTACACCTTTTCTTCATTAGAACAGTAGTAATGAGAGGTTCTATTACGATCATTACTGCTATTACGAGCAGTAATGAGAGGTTCTACTACGAAGTTCAGAGTTACTAACTCTCTGTTGCAAGCTTTTGTTGAATATTCTCCTTAAGCACACCTTTTTGAATGCAAGAATTCTCTTGTCAAGCTGTTGATTCATTTCCAGCACTCAATAGCATAGAGGAGTATGGAGAGCATATTGATTTTGAAGAGAGCTAACTTCAGTCGTAAAGAATATTTGCTGCTCCTCAAAATGGGCTTTAGTCTATTAAAATCTCCGGTTGACTGACCAATTCTGCGTGTAATCTCGGACATTATTTCGCTATCCCAATCGATCCAGCTACTCAGGTATTGGAAATTTTTTACCTGTTCTATATTTGTGTTCTTGTGGTGCAGAACAAGCGGTGGGTTTGTGATGGACATACTCTTTGATTTGTCAACGTTAATGGTTAGCACGACTTTTTCGAATCTTCTATAATTGCGTCAAATGGCTGCTGTAACCTCTGTTAAGAATCGTCTAGCAAGGCCATATTATCCGCGAAATCCAAATCCGAGAGTTGCTTACTTTTACGCCATAACCAGAGTTTGTCTTAATATGTAGTCCATCATAATTCCAAAAAGAAATAGGGAAAGTACACATCCTTGACGCACACCAAACATAATCTTGGAAAATTTGGTTCTGCCTTTCTCGGTCTTGACGCAGCACTCAGTCTCTTCGTATAGGGGGATAATAATGCTCACTACTTTTCTGGCACCTCATAATACTTGAGAACTCTCCACAAACATTCTTGGTCAACCGAGTAAACACCTTTTCGAAGTCAATAAATAGTAGATATAGCTTTTTGTTCCACTCTTTTGATTCCTCGACAAGCTTTCTCAGTGTAAAATCAGGTCAGAGCATGATCTGCCGCTTCTAAAACAATGTTGTTCTTCTTGCAGATGTAAATCTGGTGCATCTTGAATCTGGTACAATACAATAGAAGCCAATAGTTTGCATGGTACCGGCAGAAGGGTGATACCTCTAGAATCATCACACAGCATTGTGTCTCCCTTTTTGAAGGTTTTCACCAATATCCCCTTGGTCTATTCACGGGGAGCCTTCCCTACATTCCATATATTGGTGAAAAGTGTGAGCCACACTGAGAGACATGTTCTTATTGAATACTTTACAATTTCTGCTGAGATTCAATCTATGCCCGGAGTTCGTCCGTTTTCTAGCTTTTTTGCTGCATACATGACTTCGGCAGAGTTTGGCAGGTCTATAAAAAAATAAGGTATCAGGTACGTTTTTTCGGTCACTGAGTCTTGGTCTATTGAATAGTTTCTCAAAGTGGGCAGCCCACTTTTCGTCAATTTTATCTGGATCTGATAAATCACTCCATTCTCGCTGCTGCTCTGTTTCCCAACCAAATCATTAGTTAGCTGGTAAACAGTTTTACAATTCCCCTTTCTAGAGGCCTCCTCTGCTAAAGCAGCTTTATTTTCAAGGAAAAGTCTTTATCTTTCCTAGCACTCTTTTTAATTTCTTTGTCCTTTTCCTTGTTAAGTATCTGTGAAGCTGACTGTGCACTCCGTGTGGTGGCAGACAACAAGATCTGCTTAAGTATCTTACACTCGTTAATTAACTTCCATGTGGAGTCGGAAATCCACCTTTCCTTTGGTTTCTTCCTGAAACCCAGCTTTTCTTCAGCAACCATACTGTATACACTTTTCACAATGTCCCACTTCCTTTCAATGCTTTCCAGTTCACTGGCTTCCCCTGCTAGGGCATCAAACTTATTTTTTAGAGTCAAACAAAACTCTCTTCGAACCTTACGGTCATGCAGTTTATCTATATCATATGGTTTCTTTGGGTTTGATCTGGGTTTCTGAGAAACACGAAGTTTGATCTGCACGCGAGCGACCATAAGCGTATGATCAGACAGTGCGTCAGCTCTTCTGTATACACGGAAATCTAAAAGACTTCTGTGCCACCTGCGGGAGATCAGATAACGATCTATCTGGTTCCGAGTTGAGCCGTGTGGTGACATCCATGTGTATTTATGCACTGTTTTGTGGTCGAAAAACGTTCCTGCAACAACGACATCATACTCAGCGAACACTCTACTAGAAATACACCATTTTCATTAATGTCACCAAGTCCATGCTGTCCTAGAACTTCAGGACAATACTGTCTATCACTTTCTACTTTTGCATTTAAATCACCTAGAAAACACTACATCATGCTTGGGGATGTCTTTAGTAACAGCCTGTAATGTTTCGTAGAAACTGTCCTTTACATCCTCATCCACCTCACTTGTAGGGGCATAGCACACTATCACTGAAAACTTGGAGTTTTCTGTAACGAATCAAGCTAACATTATCCTGTCATTCACAAGTGTCCATTTAAGAACATATCTATGAGCCTTGGGGACATTATTATCCCTACCCCTGACCTATGATGAGTGTCATCGCCACTATAAAATAACACATATATTGGGGTGTATGTTCGGGGTCACCACTTTTAAAGGCAAAAATGGCGCAAAAAAGGTTGCTATGCCACTTACTCGAAGGGGAGAGCCCCTTGTCGGCCCAAATGTTAGTGAGATTCCCGCTCTTACCCCAACGGTTCTGCAAATATCGGGTTTGGTACTACCCTATTTACAGTATACCCTGTCCCAGGGTATGATAACGCGATCGAGTGGTCAAATGGCCACTTTCTAAAGCCAAATGTACCCACCTTGGGTTACGGCTAGAAAATCTCTACTCTCTCCTTGGAGGTAACAACCCTCCCTGTCAATATAATAATGACGGTACCTTGTAGCTCTATTCCTACCCTGCCTGGGTTACGGAAAATAGTACTCAGTTTGTAGAAAATACCTTACTTGTATTCTTCCAAAAGGGTCACAAATACCACAAAAATACATATATCCCCGACTGGGGTCAGAACGCAGACTAAAACATAACAATAATTTGTACAGCACTGTTTGTATGGGTGGACCGTCACTTGGCCCAGCCAATCAGCTACCTCCTCATTCAAAGCCAATTTTACCTCTTAGATTTATCTTTCAATGACTCCCAAACCAGGAAGTAAAAATAAACTTGCTTCACAGCTTACCTATTGCAAAACCACTATCGCTTAGTAACGGGAATTTAACCTGTCTTTTGAAATTATACTATAAGCAAATGTAATTAAAGAAACGAAAATAGGTCATTTATATGAAAGGAAAAGAAACAGGGGTGGAACCCCAACAACATATCCATCCTTTAAGTTCTCTTGGCCTATACCTTTCCACTTTCCAATATTGTACTGTTTCATCTCTCTGAGCACTTGCTCAGTCTTTGATAACTGACTCCTAGCTCTCACATTCCAGAAACTAATTTTCGTTGGTTGTTTCGCAGTCAAGAATCATGTCCGGGGGCGTGCTGGATTCGTTATCAGGGAAGAAGATGATTCATCCGAGGCTATTGCCGACGTTTCCGTTCCTGGATCCTTTTACAGGGTAGCAAACCTGTCGCCCAACATTCCTCTTTCATCCTGGCTTGGAAGAGGCTTTCACATCAATGAAGCCGATGACAGACAGAGTGTCTAAATCATAGTAATCTTAATTTCTTAGAAAGGAGGAGGTAAAAGAGTAAAGCCCCCCCACCACCTGCATAAGTTTCTCAACTCTCTATAAGCGATTCAATGAGGATAGCACGTCAATTTAGGCACAAAATTAAACAAATATCAGAATAATGAATAATCAACTCCTTTTTTGCATTCGTGGTAGTCTCTTGTAAATTCATTGAGTGGAAAACTAGACTCTAAGCCTGCCCTAAAAATTGGAAAGCTGTGACGTTTCTATTATGGGTGTAAAGTTTCGAAATCAATGCCATGAAAACATTTGTTAAACATTTTAAACAGAACAACAATGAATTTGCTTGGCCTGTTTTAGAGAAACCTGGCACCTTTTTCACCTCTTAAGTTTCAGAGATTTTTAAATAAGCAGGTATTTCCAAACCTTATTTTTTTCACTATATTTCGCTACCCATTTCATGGAAGACATATCATATTCTGAACATTATTTAGGATGTCAACTAATTGATGATGGTTACTCATTCAGTTTCAACAGGTGCGCATCAGTTTCCTCTAGCGGCTTGGTACTGCAGTGAATAGGTAGTAGTAGTTTTAGTATAATCAGATGGCGTTAGTGATTTCCTCTAGGAATGTCTCACGCATTCAGCCTCATTAATCCTTTATTATCTTTACACCGAATTTGGGAGAGGAATCTAAGAAGAAAAATCTTGTCATTTTCTTAATAATCATGCAAGTATAAGAGTAATCTTTTCTTTTTTAGTTTTATCATCTTTCGCTTTTTCATTTTATTCTATAGATATCTGACACGCCGCTTCTTTTTCTTAATAAGAGAGACTTTTGAGCCAGCAGTCAGCTTTCCTAATTAGTCTTTTTTCTTAGAAGAGAGGAGGTCTTTCTAAACGGAATTATTTTTGGAGCATAAGACTGATCGCTGATTATGCTGCTTGAATAACCGTAATATAGAACATGTGTCCAATAAAGGGATTACGTTGTTTCTCGTTCTCATTAGTTTTGCGAATAAAAGGCTATTAGATTTGAGCTAGTGCAGATTTCGGGCTTTTTCATGGAGGTAGGTGCTTTAAGAACGAAACGAGGGGAATTGAGACAGATTGTTTGATTTAATTGGCAGACTAAGCAACACAAAAAANAAAAAATACATCAAGTTGTTTTTTTAGTTTTAATGAACTTGGATACTTTCATTTTTTCGTAAATATCTCAAAAAATGTTTTTCCATAGACATAGAAAAATAGAAACAATCAGATACTATTATTTATTCTATAACAGTAGAAATAAAAAATAAAAATTAAGCCCTTTGGCAGCACTTCAATAACCCTTTTTCAACGAAAAGCACCCACCCCCCCCCCCTTCCCCAAAAGAAAAAAAAACAACTATAGTGATCTTTTCTTTTTTTAAGTAAGTATAAAACATCTTTTATTTTGTTGTTTTTTTTCGTTTAACTCTCCTTGGAAGATCATCCCAAGTTCCACTTCTTCCCAAGAAATGCAAGAATGTTTTACAAGATATACATATCTTGCTTTTGTGATACAAAAAAGCTTTGAAATCCAAGTATATCCTATGAAACTGATTGGCTACATAAACATTATTTTAATATTTCAAATCAACTTGTGATCTCGGAATTTGTGATCGATAACATTTCGGCCCTCTTCAGGCTAAAACTGGTGTTTTGCGGGTCGAATTGCCACAAGTTGGCCCTTTCCCGTGGAGTGAACTCTTTTACTACTTAAGAGATTCCTAGAACTTTCAACTGTTGTTCAAATGAATTCTCCCCCGAAAGTCTAGTACCCCCCCCCCTCCTCCCCCTATTCGACATATAAGCCCATGACATCAAATCGTAAGTAAATACAAAATTTCGTGTTTTTCCAGACAGGAGCTTGAAACGTCAGCTATAAGTTTTTCTGATATGCTGAAGTTGATGGAATAGTGCCTATCAAGTTATTTTATTAGGGGAGGAGGGTACCATTCCTTTTTTGTTGTTTTTTAAGTCTCCAGTCTATCGCTTCTTAATTTACAATTTCATAGTTTTCAAGACTTTAAGAACTTCCTTTTCAGAGATTAAATAAAAAAAAACATGGTTTTTAAACTGAAAGTAAGGAGCGACATTAAATCTTAAAACGTACAGAAATTATTCCGTATATGAAAGGGGCTGTCCCCTTCTCAACGCCTCGCTCTTTACGCTAAAGTTTTTTAT
>JAQQPU010017080.1:348-19130 GCA_029168905.1 Artemia sp. Kazakhstan ARC1039 | reverse complement strand
CCTTCTGCCATCAACCCATCCCCCCAAAAATATTTTTTCAGAGATTTCTTGTTAAAAAAATTTATTTCAAGTCATCCACACGGGTTTTTCGCTAGCAACTCGCCCCCCACTATCACACTATAACTACTCTAAGAGATCCTTCTGCCATCAACCCATCCCCCCAAAAGTATTTTTTCAGAGATTTCTTGTTAAACATTTTTATTTCAAGTCAACCACGGGTTTTTCGCTAGCAACTCACCCCCCACTATCACATTATAACTACTCTAAGAGATCCTTCTGCCATCAACCCATCCCCCAAAAAATATTTTTTCAGAGATTGCTTGTTAAAAATGTTTTATTTCAAGTCATCCACACGGGTTTTTCGCTAGCAACTCGCCCCCCACTATCACACTATAAGTACTCTAAGACACCCCGCTCCCATCACCCCACCACTTGGGTATTATACAGAACACATCGAAGAAGTAAAGCTATCCGTTATTACAAACTATTCTTGGCTAAAGGCAATTGTCCAAAAAAAAATCAGAAACCGCTCTTGATAGCACATACTTCAAAGAAATGGAACAGTGTATAACGCTTGAGTGACAGACAGCTTTTCCTACAAAATCATTCCTAAATACGCAATTTGACAATCTCTAGTTTTCGATTTAAAAAAAAACAAAAAAAAACAATTATACTCTCAAAACGTGTTTGACCACTTTATAGGTAAAGGATTGGTCACTTTTTACAACGTAATCGTCAAACCACACTGCCTCAGGCGTAGGTTTTCTTGTAGGGTTCATATCTATTACACTTTTGAGCATATTCTTGTAGGGTTCATATCTATTAATGCTTTACTACTCTCATGTACGTATTGTATTCTGTTCGTTTTAAGTTTTGAAATTACTTCTTGTTTTCATAGGCAGCGCAATCACGCTGCCTACGTAAAGAATGATGTTGGCACAATGTATTATTTTTCTTTTGTTTTCAAGTCCAAGGCACTTCGTATTGAAGGAGTTGTCGTAGAAACTTCGAAAAGGGCGAATTCGATTGCAAATTGGAATGGCTATTGCCCTTTTTAATAGTTGAAAGTGATTAGAAGGCAGCTAAAACCCCTTCCATTCTACCATTTCCCCAAACAGATCCATTCAAAATTTTGAGATAGCCATTTTGTTCAGCGTAGTTGATTTCCAGATAGAAATTATGTTTTTGAGGAGGAAACTCCCCCGCAGCAATCAGGGTAAGGGTTGTAAGTTATGCCCTGGGGGCATATGCGGCATATACATATATAGTCGAAAGTGATTGGAGGGCAACTAACCCCCTCTCACGTCTACCCTCTCACGCCTACCTTTTCCCCTAACACATACAATCAAAATTTTGAAATAGCCATTTTGTTCAATGTAATTGAAAGTTCTGGAAACTAGGTCTTTGAGGATGACAAACCACCCGAAGCCCTCAGGGCAAGGGTTATAAAATATGCCCTGGGAGCAAATAAGGTTTTCATAGAAAGCGTTGTCATAGAAATTCCAAAAAGGGCTCATTCGATTGGAAATTGAAATGGCTAGTCCGCTTTTTAATAGTCGAAAGTGATTGGACGGCAACTAACCCCCTCTCACGCCCACCCTTTATCCAAACACATCCAATAAAAATTTTTAGATAGCCATTTTGTTCAACGTATTTGAAGTTCTGGGAATTAGGTCTTTGAGGGTGATAACCCCCTCAGAGCCCCCAGGGCAAGGGTTACAAATTATACCCTTCCCCATATAAGGTTTTTATTGAAAGCTTTGTCGTAGAAGCTTGAAAAAGGGTGCACTCGATTGGAAATTCCAAGGGCTAGTGCCCTTTTTAATAGTTGAAAGTAATTGGAGGGCAACTAACCCCCCTCTCACGCCCACCTTTTCCCAAAACACATCCAATCAAGAGTTTGAGATAGCCATTCTCTTCAACGTAGTTGAAAGTTCTGGAAATTAGGTCTTATAGGATGACACCCTCCCCCCCCCCCCAGAGCCCTCGGGACAAGGTTTGTTAGTTATGCTCTGGGGGGAATATAAGGTTTTTATAGAAAGCGTTGTCGTAGAAACTTCAAAAAGGGCTCATTTGAATGGAAATTGAAATGGTTAGTGCCCTTTTTTAATAGTCGAAAGTGATTGGAAGGCAACTAACACCCCTTCCACGCCCACAATTTATCCAAACACATCCAAACAAAATTTTGAGATAGCCATTTTGTTCAAGGTAGTTGAAAGGTCCGGAAATTAAATCTTTGAGGATGACGCTCCCCCCACAACCTTCATGATAAGGTTGGTAAGTTACGCCCAGAGGGCATATAATGTTTTTATTGAACGCTTTATCGTAGAAACTTCAAAAAGGGCTCACTTGATGGGAAACTCAAAAGGCTAGTGCCCTTTTTAATAGTCGAAAGTGATTTGAGTGCAACTAACCCCCCTCTCACGCCCACCTTTTCCCCAAACGCCTCCAATCAAAATTTTTAGATAGCCATTTTGTTCAACGTAGTTAAAAGTTTTAGAAACTAGGTCTTTGAGGATGATAACCCTCTCAGAGCGCTCGGGGCAAGTAAGTTATGCCCTGGGGGCATGTAAGGTTTTTATAGATAGTGATGTTGCAGAAAATTCAAAAAGGGCTCATTCGATTGGAAATTAGAAGGGTTTGTGCCCTTTTTAATAGTTGAAAGTGATTGGAGGATAACTAACACCCCTCCCACTCCTCTAACACCCCTTTTTTCGGTAAAGTGCAAATTATGTTTTGGCCTTGGGAAGACATAGAGGTTTTGAGCCTTACTCATCTTAATTTTTGCTCGTTTTTAGTTTTACTCGATTTTTTATAAGATTTTCTGTTCGATTTGGGTTTCATTTATTTGTCGATGCTGATTTGTGGTAGTTTCACGCTTGGTAGGTTATTTTGTTTTATTTTGCTCATTTTTGGTTGATTGCAGCTCGTTATTTTTCTTTGAAAAACGTATTTTGTGGAAAAAGTTTTTTAATTAATCTCTGTTCATTTTATATTAACATAGTCTTTTCAGGGAAAAAGAAAATAATAGTTTAAATCTTTTCTTTTTTTAGGCTTTATAGTTTGGCCTGCTATTTGTATGCTAGAGAAAATATTTCAGCAATTTCTAACAACATACACCATTTTAAAATCTGGACACAAATAGTAGTGTTTAATTTAGTTTCATACTTCCTCTAGTTGACCTGAAATAGAAAAATTGATACCATTCGCAAAAAAATCTGTTTACTTTCGTTGATAGCTTGGATACACTTACGCTATTTTGATTTAGTTAAATTTTAAAAGCAGAATTAGCAACGAAAGTTTGAACATAATACCCTCAGTCGTTCATTTAGTAGGCAACATTTAGTTTTTAAATATAATGGGCAAATGGGAGGGTGGGCGTGGGAGGGGGATTAATTGCCCTCCAATCACTTTCAACTATTAAAAAGGACACTAGCTCTTTCTATTTTCAATCGAATGAGCCCTTTTCAAAGTTTCCAAAAAATGATGGGCGTGAGAGGGCCGTTAGTTGCTCTCTAATCACTTTCAACTATTAAAAAGGACAATAGCCCTGTTAAAAAGTAAACTAGCCCGTGTGCGTGAGAGAGGGCTTAGTTGCCCTCCAATCAATTCCAACTATTTAAAAGGGCTCTAGCCCTTTCAATTTCAAATCAAATGAGCCCTTTTGGAAGTTTTTACGACAACACTTTCTACAAAAACTTTATATTCTCCCAGGGCATAACTTACAACCCATGCCCTGAGCTCTGAGGGGGTTGTCATCCCCAAAGACATAGTTCCAGAACTTTCAACTACGTTAAACCAAATGACCATCTCAAAATTTTGATTGGATGGGTTTGGGGAAATAGTGGGCGTGAGAGGGGGGTTATTTGCCCTCCAATCACTTTCGACTATTAAAAGGGGCACTAGCCCTTCTAATTTCCAACTGAATGAGTCCTTTTTGAAGTTTCTACGACAGAGTTTTCTATATAAACCTTATATGCCCCCCAGGGTAAAACTTACAACCCTTGCCCTGAGGGCTGTAGGGGGATTGTTTTCCTCAAAGACATAATCTCTGGACCTTTCAACTACGTTGAACAAAATAGATATCTCAAAATTTTGATTGGATATGTATGGGGACAAGGTTAGTGTGAGAAGGGGATTGCCCTCCAATCCCTTTCGACTATTGAAAAGAGCAATAGCCCTTTTAATTTCCAATCGAATGAGCCCTTTTTGAAGTTTCTATGACAACATTTTCTATAAAAAAGAAGTCTTATATGCCCCCAAGGCATAATATCCAACCCTTGCCTTGAGGAATTTGGGGGGAGTATCATTCTCAAAACCATAATATCCGGACTTTTTAATTACTTCGAAGAAAATGGCTATGTCACAATTTTTATTGGATGTGTTTGGGGGAAATGGTTGGTGTGAGAGGTGTTTCAGTTATCCTCAAATCACTTTCGACTCTTAAAAAGGGCACAAAGCCTTCTAATTTCCAATAAAATGAGCCCTTTGTGAAGTTTGTAAAACGTCGCTATCTATAAGAACCTAATATGCCCCCATGGCACAACTTACAAGCCTTGCCCTGAGGTCTCTGAGGAGTTTATCATCCTCAAAAACCTGCTTCCTAAAACTTTTAACTACGTTGAACAAAATGGCTATCTAAAAATTTTGATCGGATGTTTATGGGGAAAAGGTCGGCGTGACAAGGGGGTTAGTTGCCCTCCAATCACTTTCGACTATTAAAAAGGGCACTAGCCCTTTGAATTTCCAATCGAAGGAGCTTTTTTCAAGTTTCTACGACAAAGCTTTTAATAAAAACCTTATACAACCCCAGGACATAATTTACAACCCTTACTCTCAGGGCTGTGAGGGGGAGCGTCATCCTCAAAGGTATAATTTCCGGACCGTTCAACTACTTTGAACAAAATGGCTATGTCAAAATTCTGATTGGATGTGTCTGTATTTGGGCGTAGAAGGGGTTTTAGTTGCCTTCCGATCACTTTGGACTATTCAAAAGGACACTAGCCATTTCGATACCCAATCAAATGAGCTCTTTTTGAAGTTTCTGCGACAACACTTTCTATAAAAACCTTATATGCCCCAGGGTATAACTTGCAACCCTTGCCCCGAGGACTGTGAGGGTGTTGCCATCCTCAAAGACCTTATTTCCAGAACTTCCAACTACGTTGAACAAAATGGCTATCTCTAGATTTTTATTGGATGTCTTTGGGGAAAGGATGGGCGTTAGAGGGGGGTTAGTTGCCGTCCAATCACTTTCGAATATTAAAGAGAGCAGTAGCCCTTTGTATTTCCTATCGAATGAGCCCTTTTTGAAGTTTCTGCAAAAAACTTTCTATAAAAACCTTATATGCCCCCCGGGCATAACTTACAACCCTTGCCCAAAGGGCTGTGGGGGGAACGTCTTCCTCAAAAACGTAATTTCTATCTGTAAATCAACTAAGGTGAACAAAATGGCTATCTCAAAATTTTGATTGATGTGTTTGGGGAAATGGTGGGCGTGGAAGGGGTGTTAGGTGCCTCCCAATCACTTTCGACTATTGAAAAGGGCACTAGCCTTTCCAATTTCCAATCGAATGAGCCCTTTTCGAAGTTTATACGACAATTCCTTCGATAAGAAGTGCCCTTTTATGGAAAAAAAATAATTCGATACGAAGTCCCCAAAAATATTTGGGGGAATGGTGGGTGTGAGAGGGGGGTTCGTTGCCTTCCAATTACTTTCAACTATTGAAAAGTGCACTAGCCCTTCGAATTTCTAATCGAATGAGCCCTTTTTAAAGTTTTTAATGAAACGCTTTCAAAAAAAAACTTTATATGCCCCCAGGGCATGACTTACAACCTTTGCCCTGAAGACTTTGGGGGGAGTGTCCAGCTAAAAGATATCATTTTCGGACCTTTCAACTACGTTGAACAAAATGGCTTTCTCAAAATTTTGACTGGATGTGTTTGGGGAAATGGTGGGCATGGAAGGGGTGTTAGCGGCCCTCCAATCACTTTCGACTATTAAAGAGGTTACTGGCCATTTGAATTTCCAATCGAATGAGCCCTTTTTCAATTTTCTACGACAACACTTTCTATAAAACCTTATTTGCCCCCAGGGCATAACTTACAACCCTTACCCTGAGGGATTTGGGGAGGGTTGTCATCCTCAAAGACCTAATTTCCAGATCTTTCAACTAAGTGAACAGAATGGCTATTTCAAAATTTTGATTTGATGTGTTTGGGGAAAAAGTGGGCGTGAGAGGGGGGTTAGTTGCCCTCCAATCACTTTCGACTATTAAAAAGGGCACTAGCCCTTTGAATTTCCAATTGAATGAGCTTTTTTTGAAGTTTCTACGACAACGCTTTCTATAAAAATCTTATATGCCCCCAGGGCATAACTTACCTCCCTTGCCCTGGGGGCTGTGGGGAAGGGTCCTCCTCAAAAACATAATGTCTATCTGGAAATCAGCTACGCTGAACAAAATTGCTATTTCAAAATTTTGATTGGATGTGTTTGGGGACATGGTGGGCGTGGAAGGGGTGTTAGTTGCCTTCTAATCACTTTCGACTATCAAAAAGGGTAATAGCCCATCCAATTTCCAATCGAATGAGCCCTTTTCGAAGTTTCTACGACAACTCCTTCGATAAGAAGTGCCCTTTTATGGAAAAAAAAAATAATTCGATACGAAGTCCCCCAAAAATATTTGGGGGAATGGTGGGCATGAGAGGGGGGTTAGTTGCCTTCCAATTACTTTCAACTATTAAAAAGTGCACTAGCCCTTCGAATTTCCAATCGAATGAGCTCTTTTTCAAGTTGTTAATGGAACACTTAAAAAAAAACTTATGTGCCCCAGGGCATGACTTACAACCTTTGCCCCGAAGACTGTGGGGGGAGTCTCCAGCTAAAAGATATCATTTCCGGACCTTTCAACTACGTTGAACAAAATAGCTTTCTCCAAATTTTGACTGGATGTGTGTGGGGAAATGGTGGGCATGGAAGGGGTGTTAGTGGCCCTCCAATCACTTTCGACTATTAAAAAGGGCACTGGCCATCTGAATTTCCAATTGAATGAGCCCTTTTTGAAGTTTCTGCGACAACAGAATGGCTATCTCAAAATTTTGATTTGATGTGTTTGCGGAAAAGGTGGGCGTGAGAGGGGGGGTTAGTTGCCCTTCAATCCATTTCGACTATTAAAAAGGGCACTAGCCCTTTGAATTTCCAATTGAATGAGCTTTTTTTGAAGTTTCTACGACAACGCTTTCTATAAAAATCTTATATGCCCCCAGGGCATAACGTACATCCCTTGCTCTGGGGGCTGTGGGGGAGGGTCCTCCTCAAAAACATAATGTCTATCTGGAAATCAGCTATGCTGAACAAAATTGCAGTCTCAAAATTTTGATTGGATGTGTTTGGGGACATGGTGGGCGTGGAAGGGGTGTTAGTTGCCTTCTAATCACTTTCGGCTGTCAAAAAGGGCAATAACCCATCCAATTTCCAATCGAATGAGCCCTTTTCGAAGCTTCTAAGACAACTCCTTAGATACGGTCTAATGAAAAAAAAAATAAAAATAATAGCCTACCTTGTGCCAACATCGTTCTTTACTTAGGCAGCACTACTGCTCTGCCTATGATCAAGTAAAAATTATGCGTTAGTTTCCATATTTAGAACAGTCTGGCTTCAGTAGCATTATTTTTTTTTATACATTTTCTTATGATTCACTATATACTTCAGTCATAATTCCTTTTGGTATATTTGACTAACATCAGTATGTGTCACTCTTAACTTCGTACCCAAGTTACAACTGTTACCGTTTTGTTGCACAGTTCGTTACCATGAACTATGTGATAGAATTTGGATAAAAATATTTATCCTTGGGACAAAAAGAAAGAGTTAGATAAAGAGAGATGGAGAGTGTGGGAGAGAGAGAAATAAAAAGAGAGAGAGAGAGAGAAAGAGAGAGTTAGCGTTTATGACACAAACATGCAGAAACAGGAAGTAAGAGATGGATATAGAGAGAGATAGAGAGGATAATAGAGATATGATACAAAAAGAGAGAGGCTATTAATCGAACACCTTTTTTTACGTAGACCCATAAGTTATTTACAACAATACGATCTATTGCAAGCAAAAAAAGTATTTACCATAGGGAACTTCAAAACGGCAATCGAAAAGGATCTTATGACCTGTAAAGCCTTGGGTTCCAGAAACCACCCCATTTTCTATGACAAGCTCCGAATCAATTTCAAGCCAAATTTCTCCTCCTTCCTAAAATAGAGAAAAAATGTATTAAAAAGTATATGAACTAATAGAGCATCAATAGTGTTTTTGTGTCACTTCCTGCGGTAGGGAAAACTGAGGTAATACATAATATATAGGTTTTCGCAGTCACTATTAGTGAATTCACTCAATTTGCTGCTACGTTCAACTTTTTTTTGTTGTATGAATAAATTACGGGGCCATTGCATCTGAGTTTGCCAAACAGGAAAATATGTCAACACGTTGGGAAAAGTCCTAAAATGAGGATGTTTTGCCTTACCAGAAATTTATTGTTGAAGCAGGAGTTCATTAGCAGAATGGCACAACTCGAATTAATGAGAGAAGGTAGCCTTCCTATTTTCCAATTTTTGTTATGTAATCAAACAATTCGTGGTAACGAACTGTAAGTAAGGAGCGACCCGGCTCAATGGTAACCGAAACTCTAGAAAACGGTATTTTGATACAAATAGATGCATCAAATCGATTTTAATGGTGATTCCAAATATATAATTTTCATCCAGTTTAGTCCTACCAATCAAAAGTTACGCGCCTGAGAAAATTTGGCTGATTTTCGAAAAAAGGGAGAAAGACCCCCGAAAAGTTGCAGAACCTTAATGAAAATCACACCTTCATATTCAGCGTATCAGAGAACCCTACTGTAGAGGTTTCAAGCTCTTATCTACAAAAATGTGGAATTTTGCATTTTTTGCCAGAAGAAAGATCACGGGTGCGTGTTTATTTGTTTGTTTGTTTGTTTTTTGTTTTTTTTCCCAGGGGTGATCGTATCGACCCAGTGGTCCTAGAATATCGTGGGAAGGCTCATTGGAATGGAAATTAAAAGTTCTAGTGCCCTTTTTAAGTGACCAAAAAAATGGAGGGCAACTAGGCCCCCTCCCACGCTCATTTTTTCCCAAAGTCACCCGATCAAAATTTTGAGATAGCCATTTTGTTCAACATGTTCGAAAATATTATAAGTATGTCTTTTAGGATGACTTAACACCCTGAAGTTCCCAGGGGGAGGGCTGAAAGTTATGAACTTTACCCAATGTTAACATATAGTATTGGTTATTGGGAAGTATACAGACGTTATCAGGGGAGATTTTTTCTGGTAGTGGGGGGAGGGGTGGTCGGAGGTTATGTGGGAGGAGCTTTCCATGAAGAAAGTTTTCATGGGGGAAGGGACACTGCTAAGAAGGGGACGCTGGACTTCCCAGCATTATTTAGAAAAAGATCACAAATTAAATATAAAAAAATAAGTTTTTCAGCTGCAACAGCAGCAACATAAAAACTTTAAACGAACAGAAAATATTACATATATGATTGGGTTCACCCCCTAGTCAATACCTCGCTCTTTAAGCCAAAGATTTTTTAGTACTTTCATAAGAGCTATTTATTCTAAGTAACGGCCTTTTTGATTAAGCGGTCATTTTTAAAAAATCCGAACAAAATTCGAACTTTAGCTTAAAGAGCAAGGTATTGACTAGGGGGCAAACCCCCTAATATACGTATTTAAAATTAAATATTAAATAATAAAAGCGTTCGTAAATAAAATTAAACAAGTTTCGAGATAGCCGTTTAACCAAATAAAAGTAAAATTAATATGCAAATTTTGTTTTAATTATTCATGCACGGTGAGCCAAAATCAAAACCTGCATTAATTCAAAAACGTTCACAAATCAAATAAGAAAAAACAAGTTTTTTTTAACTGAAAGTAAGGAACGACGTTGAAACTTAAAACGAACAGAAATTATTCCGTATATGAAAGGGGCTGTCCCCTCCTCAACGCCTCGCTCTTTACGCTAAAGTTTTTTATTGTTTTAAAAAATAAAGCTGTGAGACAGAGTCAAACTTTAGCGCAAAGAGCGAGGCGTTGAGGAGGGAACAGCCCCTTTCACATACGGAATAATTTCTGTTCGTTTTAAGTTTTAACGTTGTTCCTTACTTTCAGTTAAAAAAAACTTGTTTTTTTTATTTAATATTATAAAGCTTGATTTCTATCATAGGCAGTTATCGGCACAATCTATTATCTCTGATTAATTTTTTTCCAAGGCACTTTGTATAGAAGGAGTTGTCGTAGAAACTTTGGAAAGAGCTCATTCGATTGAAAATTAAAATTTCTGGTGCCCTTTTTAAGAGCCGAAAGTGATTTGAGGTCAAATAACCCCCATTCCACCCCCATTAATTCCCAAACACATTCAATCAAAATTTTAAGATAGCCATTTTGTTTAACATAGTTGAAAGGTCCAGTAATTATGTCTTTGGAGATGTCAATCCCCATAAGCCTCGGGGGAAGGGCTGTAAGCTATACAATTTGCCCATTTTTTACATGTGATATTTGTTATTGACCTTCAGTGTTCAAAAAGTCCAAGGGCATTCAGGTGAAGCTTTAAGGGAATTTTGAGGGGAGTGTTGAACTAAATCAAGACAAATTATGTGCATACAGCCCGTTAAAAGGGCGTAACTATTCAATGGGTGAGGGTATATAGTTTAAACTTTCAGGTAATGAAAGTTCCGGCATCTTGCACTACTACTACCACTATTGCTACTACTACAACTACTATTTCTCCTACTGCTGCTACTACTACTACTACTACTACTACTACTATTACTACTACTAATACCGCTACTGCTAATGCAACTACTTCTTCTGTAGCGACTACTTCTAATGCTGAGGATATTTAGGTGAGAATTTGAGGAAATGTTGAGGGGAAAGTTGAACTAAATCAAAATATACTAGGTTTATTCAGATTATTAAAGGGGCATATCAGCAATATCTGAGGAACGGCTTACCGTAAAAAGCTGAAAAATTGCAGGGCATCATGAGGGTTTGTTAAACAATCCAAATTGCCTGTGTACATACTACTACTACTACGGCTGTTATTGCAGCTATTAATAGAACACTACTACCACTACCTCTAACACTACTACTACTACTACTCCTAATACAATTCATACTATTACTATTATTATTATTATTATGATTACTGCTACTACTACGGCTATGATACTTGTGAAACTAAGGCTAAGGGTACGAAGGAAATGACTTAAGAGAATACGGAGGGGAAAGTTGCGCTCAATCAAAAAACACTATGTGCATGCAGGTTATCGAAAGGACGTATCAGCAGTGTCCCAGGAAATGTTCACGGAAATAATTTGAATTTTTCTGTGTATGTTGAGGGGAGTAGTATTCCTGGAGTAACTCCACAAGGGACTTTGAGGCTGTTACTCAGTCTCCCTGCATGGTGTACTTATACTGAATTTGCCACTTGGCGTACCTCTACAGCGTTTCCTAGGGCTCTATGCGGCATTTTGATGGGAATGGTAGCTCCTTTGCACATGGTGTACAAACACTAAATTTCCTAGGGACCCTACGTGACATTTTCAGAGGTCCCTCGCCCCTTGGTGTACCTCTACAGTATTTCCTAGGTCTCATACCTCATTTTGGTGGGAATGGTAAGTCCTCTGCATTTCTTCGAGCTCTATACGGCATTTGGCTACCCCGCCATCGCGGTGTCTTTTTTTTTAGCTATCTAAGTGGTCGTAGAAGAGGGTATTTAACATTGAGGGATAGCATGAGGTTTGGAATGTATATTAGGAGGCAGAGGGGGCAAGTCGTTGCTGCGTATAGCGGGATAACGGTCCATTCGTATCATTTTTTCTCTTTAACAGCTGAGAGCCCCTAACTGTTCTTTCTCAGAGGGAGTATCCTAATCAACCAAAGCTAAGAGTCCAGCTTTTCGCTTTTATAGATATGTCATGCTACTGGAATCTTAGCTATATGTGTCTATTTTTGAAAAAAAGTGACCTAATATCGAGGGAATGCTATTACATTGCCTTTCAAAAATAAGAATTTTCTTCCCAATATATTTTATCTTTTATATTTTGTTCATCTTAGAATATTTTTATTATTTTTTGGACCCAACGGGTGAGATTATAAGGCTTCGTCTTAGGGGCAGTGGCGGATCCAGGAGGAGGGGGTACCCCCCTAGCGTAGTCTAAAGTAGTGTAAGTTACTTAATTAGCTCAAGTTAGCGTTAATTTAACTTGCTCCTAACGCAAGTTTATCGGATCAACCTATTTTGCGCCCCTCCCCTTAAAAACATTTCGGATCAACCTATTTTGCGCCCTCCCCTTAAAAACATTTCGGATCAACCTTTTTTGCCCCCCCCCCCCTAGAAAAATCCTGGATCAGCCCCTGCTTAGGGGCCCTGACCCTTTGGGTTTTGGTAACATGCACCCTACTGAACTTCCATTGATTTAGGCCTTATTGCTCATATTTTACCTTAGCGTACAGTTTTTAAGTCATAGAGATAGGGGACACCTCACAACATCGTATAGGGACACAGGAGACGCCTAACAAAATCGCAAAGACATAGAATGTGCTTTGCTCATCTTGTGACTCTTATAGGTTTTGGGGCCGCCAATCCTCTTCGACTTTTTTATTATTATTTATTCAATTATTAGACATAATTTCAGCTTTTAATTCTTACAGATTAGCGTAACTTCTCAAAATTTGGCCTATATTTTTATTTTTATGAACAAACGGTTGACATATGGTTCCGACTGAGAGCCCTGCCGCTTTTGAAGTTTTGGAAGACGCACCCTATTCGACATTTTGCAATTTAAATCTTTTTTGCTTATATTTTACCTTAGCGTATATTTGTTTAAGTTATGCAGATATGGGATACCTCACGACGTCGTATAGGGGCATAGGAGACGCCTTACGACATCGCATAGGGACATAGGATGTGTCTCGCCGTTCTTTGGGCCCTTCTGAGCCAGATCTGGGAGCACGTGCCCTATTCAGCTTTCTTGAATTTAGGCCTTTTTGTTTATATTGTTCCTTAGCGCATATTTTTTTAGTCATGGCAATAGGGGGCACCTCGCAACATCGTATATGGACCTAGGAGACGCCTCGTGACATCGCATAAGGACATGGCATGTCCCTTGCCCATTTTAGTGCGCTTGTAGGGTTTGGGGCCACCCGTCCGTTTCGATTTTATTTCTTTTTTTTAGTATATTTTACATACCTAATTTTAACTCTGATTCTTACAGACTAGCGAGCTTTCTCATAATTTTAGCCTATTCTTTATTTTTCTAAGCAAACGAGACCGAGAAATGGCCCCGACTTGGGGTCCTTCCCTTTCTAATGTTTGGAGCTGACCGTGCTGTTCAATTTCTTTAATTTACGTCTTGTTTGTTTATATTTTACCATTTATCAGCTATTCAACATTTTGATTTTCCGTTTGTTAAGTTTTATATGCTTATTTTGTGTGATTTCATAATTTTAACACAACTTTTTTTTGAATTCTAGTGTCCTTATATTTTGTTTTACAAAATTACTGTTTCGTTTTTTTTATTTTACGAATATTCATGTTTGAAATTTGTTTTTTTGCAAAAATTAGTGTTTAAATTTTGTATGAAAAAATAGTATTTCAAATTTAATTTTGTTTTAGTTTTAGTGTTCATGTTTTTGGTGATTTCAAGATCTTTGTGTTTCGTCGGGGGACTACGGACCGATTGGTATTATTGGGACTCACAGCCCTGACATTTCTAGATCTACTGGGACCCTTCCCACACACTCTATTTCAGGGGCTTTTGGAGCGACCATCTTCTTTGACTTTCTTTAATTTACGCTGTTTCTAATTTCATAGTTTAGTCTATTGTTTATTATTTTTCGGACTAAAGGGGTGAGCTTTTGGGCTGCTCATGTTCTTTTTATGCCTTGCCTAGACCTGGGTTTTTACATTTTCCTATAATGCTTTAACAATCCCAACCTTAGTTTTACAGCTTTAAGAATACTCTTACAACAAACCATATTAGTCAAAAGGCTTTTCTTTTTTTAAATTTCAAACTAGTTATTTTTCTTTTATTGCTCGTTAACCTTGTTTTATATTTTCGTACAGACCTTCGGCACTCCTAGCCTTGGTTTTCCGCTTAACTTAGGCTCTTACACCAAGACATACTATTTAAAAGGCTTCCCTTGTTAATCTCACAACACCTTTTCAAACGATTAACCCCGAAACCCAGTCTATTCAGTTTTTGAGTAAACTCTTTTACCTTCATACTGCCCAAAAGCTTCATTTCATTAGAAAAAAAAGCTTCATTTCATTATTTTCTTGTAGTTTTCTTTCTTTTTTAAATCCCCTAGACCTGGGATTTTACACATTTTACGGTGCTTTAACCATCCTAACCTTAGTTTTTCAGCTTTAAGTATACTCCTACACTATATCATAATAGTCAAAAGACTTTATTCTATTTATTTCAAACTAGTTCATTTTTCTTTTACGGCTCATTAACTTTTTTTTTTATTTTAACACATGCCTTTAACACTCCTAACCTTAGCTTTTTAGCTTTACGTATGCTCCTAAACCTACCCTCCTATGCTCCCTACATTATAATGTTTGAAATATTTTTTTTTTCAAAAAGCAATGTTGAAATTTTGTTCTTTTGAGTTTTAATGTTCGTGTTTTTCGTTATTTCTAGATTTTTATGTTTAGTTTGGGGCACATTGACAGATTACTTTTTTTGGGACTCACATCCGTGACTTTTAAATACCAACTGGGGCCCTCCCCCTCCCTCTATTTTAGGAGGCTTTTCGAGTGACCATCCTCTTTGAATTTTTGTTAATTTACTACTTTATCTAATTTCAGAGTTAAGTCTTTTTTTTATTATCTTTCAGACCGAACGGGTGAGATTATATCCAAAGTATCCCAAAACACACTCATCTCTTAAAAAAGTGCAATTTTAACACCTGGGCGGCGACACAATACAGGGCGTCATGGGGGAGGCTACTCTAGACTTAGAATGGCCTTTTTTTAAGAATTACTTTTATAAGAAAACGATTAAATGTTTTCTCATTTTTATATTTTTTTAACCCGTTAAGCTACCTAAATCGGACAGATAAAAACATATATATTGCAAATATTGTCGAGAATGGAAGTTGGTTGTAACTGGGCAAGAGGAAGTCTAATATGATATTAAAATTGAATAATCGGTCGTTTCACCCTGTGAACTAGCCCTCTAGGACGAAAATTCAGTGACGGGCCATGAAACGTGATATATGAATAGAAATAGCGATATTTGGAAAAAATACGGTCTTATATGGATTTTAATAAGATTTAGATCCTTATGAATTCGACGAATTGATATATACTTTGCTTGTGAGAAGATTATAAGATTAATATCCGCTCTATTGTCTGGTAAAAACTGTTCCAGTGGATCTAAAAAAGTCACAAACAAGGGGTATGTGTGTCCTTGGGGGGTATGTAGTAAATTCCTAGCAATGTCTAGAATACTCAAGGTAGAAACTGGTTTTGATAATAAAATAAAGTCTTATACCTAATATGGTTTGGTGTAGAAGTATTTTGAATAGTAGCCTATGTCTTGGTGTAGGAGTATACGTAAAGAAGAAATTCTGAGGGTAGGACTGTTAAAAGTGTATACAAAATTCTAAAAAAAAGGCATTAAAAGAAAAAAGACCGAGTTCGAAATAAATAAGATAAAGCCTCTTTTCTGCTATGGCTAAGTGTAGAAGTATACTTAAAGCTGAAAAATTAAGGTTATGACTGTGCTAAAATGTAAAAACCAGGTTCAGTGACAATAAAAGGAAACAAAATTATTAGAAAATAATGATTTAAAGCCTTTGGCAAGTATGAAGATACAAGAGTGTACTCAAAAACTGAAAAAAATGGACTTAAGATTGAAAGATGGGAAAAAGTTTTGTGAAATTAATAAGGAAACTTTTTGAATTGTATACCAGTGTATAAGAGTATACGTAAAGCTAAAAAACTAAGGTTAGAAGTGTTAAAGGTTTGTACAAAAGTGGAAAAAACAAGGTTAATGAGCAATAAAAGTTGTAACTGGGAAAAAGTTGAGCGGAAGAAACTATACAAAAAGCACAGTTACAAGTATTTACGCAGGGGCTATCAAAAACTAGTTAGATTAATACTATCATGAAAACCTAAAAATATCAGTGAAGCCATTACTCTTGTAGAAAAGGATATTCAAATTGGCGAATCAATGGACAAATTTGGCAAGGTATTACTAGAAATTAGGATAACATTAACAGTGGAAAAGATAAAAAACATGTAAGATCTGGGGACGCGACTCATAAAGCAGGAGGCCTTGAGGAGCGTCCAGGTCCATCTTCCGCGGATAATAGTAGGGCAAAACACCTATAGACTCCGATGGGAACAGCAAGCTGCAAATCAGAATAAACAACATAGAAAAAGGTCCAATTGTTATTACTAGGTTTATTAATATACCTGGCTTAGAAAAGCTCAAAAATGCAAAGTAAACATCACAAATTATTAGTTTCAGACAACTCATACCTATTAAAGGCTAAAAAACATTTTCGGACAAAAAGGTCCAAAACAGCAAACGTCTGGAATCATAAATTTAAGAAAGGTCAAACCACGAAAGACTAAGGATATTTGTTAAGAAGAGCATCCCAAATGTTACGTCTCGGACACACTAAACCACGAAAAAAAGCCCCAAGTGATAAGTTTCAGACAATGCATACCTATGAATAGCTAAGAACCTTAGCTCAGAATGACTTGAAATAGCAAACTTTAACATCCTACATCATAAGTTTCAGACAACAGAAGTAGAGAAAGGGGTACCAGTCCGGGACGAACATAATTTATGAATGTTTTTATGGTTTTTGTCACTGAGAATGAAAAAACAGGATTTTTCTCACTTTGATGTGTTTTCATGGTTTATTGATTCTAATGGGGTCAATGACACCTCTTTCAAGGTCAATTGATTTGTTGTTTGTCCAGGTGTAATGACACTGGGGTGAAGTTTGCACATGCGCATTAATAGGGGAGAGATGTATTGATCCACGAAGGGGAGAGGATTTCCGAGAAATTGATTGCGTAACCGAGGGGGAAGTGGATTTCCGAGAAATTGATTTGCATAAATGAAGGGGACAGAATTTTTGAGAAATTGATTTGCATAATTGAGGGGAATTATTGATCTACGAAAGGGGAATTAGAAATGACATCACTTGTTTCCTAGGAATTATACGGGATTCCAAAGAGATAAAAATTCTATTTTTAAATATGGCTTCTCAGATCTTACGTGACAGAGATAAACTAATATTCTATTCTTAAATATGGTTTCTTTGATCTTTAGTGTCAGGAATTAGAAATGACATCACTTGTTATCTTGGAATTATGCGGGAGTCTAAAGAGATAGAAAAATCCTTTTTTAAATACGGCTTCTCTGATCTTTAGGTCACAGAGATAAATTAATTTTCTTTCGAAACCATAATAGTGTAGCTAGGAACACCTATGAGATGAAGAGATTAACGTGGGAAATGGTTTCCTAGGAATTTCAAATGTGACAGCGCAGGGATGCCAAAACAAAAGGAACACGCAGAAATTACGTTTAGGGATTATTTGGGTGAAACCGTTTGAGACATTTTAGAAGATGATTTAAGCGAAACCGTTTGAGGCATTTTAGAAGATTATTTTAGAAGATGATTTAGAAGATGATTTGAGGGTGAAACTCTGTGGTCATTATAATACACAAGTTCCATTTGAACAGTCTTGTGAGGTCCTCTACCCCGACAACCCCCCTACCCCAACCCTAAAGGGCCTCGACCCACCTACCCCAACTCCGAAGGAACCCTCCGGCCCCCAAAGTTTCCCGGGCCCTCAAAGGCCCTCCAGGCCCCAAAAGGCCCCCCAGGCCCCAAAAGGCCCCCCGAGCCCCAAAGGCCCCCTGGGCCCCCAATGACCCCCGGGCCCCCAAAGGGCCCCCGAGCCCCCAAAGGCTCACGGACCCCCAAAGGGCTCCCGGGCCCCAAAAGACCCCCCGGGACCCCAAAGAGTCCCCCAACTTTTTTGCCCCCTCCCCATTTTTCAATACTTTTTTCTGCACACCTGAGACAGAGAAGGGCCCCCCCACATTTCAAAAGGCTTTATTATATCTTTTCAGAACAAGTTCCTTTCTTAATACCCCTCTTAAACCCATTTTACAAGTTGAAGTACTCATCCTTTTCACCACGACTTTACTTTACAACTTTTTGAATACCCCAACATCAAGCAATACTTTTCAAAAGGCTTTTTTTATATCTTTTCAGAACAAGGTCCTTTTTTCCAATTTTTCAAGTTGAAGTACTTATCTTTTTCACCCAAAACTTTACTTTAAGGCTTTTTGAATACCCGAACATCAAGCAATACTTTTCAAAAGGCTTTATTATATCTTTTCAGAACAAGTTCCTTTCTTAATACCCCTCTTAAACCCATTTTACAAGTTGAAGTACTCATCCTCTTCACCACGACTTTACTTTACAACTTTTTGAATACCCCAACATCAAGCAATACTTTTCAAAAGGCTTTTTTATATCTTTTCAGAACAAGTTCCTTTCTTAATGTCCTTCCTAAACCAATTTTACAAGTTGAAGTACTCATCCTTTTAACCACAACTTTACTTTACAACTTTTTGAATACCCCAACATTAAGCAATACTTTTCAAAAGGCTTTTTTGTTTCTTTTCAGAACAAGTTCTTTACGTAATGTCCTTCCTAAACCAATTT
>JAQQPU010017079.1:0-11311 GCA_029168905.1 Artemia sp. Kazakhstan ARC1039 | reverse complement strand
CCCCACTGCGCTCTTCAAATCCTTAGAGGCGATGTCGGGGAAGCAGGGGGGGGGGGGGGGGGGGGGGGTGGCTAGTTGCCCTCCAATTACTTTCGACTATTAAAAAGGGCACTAGCCACTCCAGTTTCCAATTGAATGAGCCCGCTTTCGAAGCTTTTACGACAACTTCTTCGATACGAAGTGCCCTGGTATGGAAAAAAACAAAAAAATAAATAAACAATACATTGTGCCAACATCGTTCTTTACTTAGGCGGCGCGATTGCGCTACCTATGATATGTATTACTTTGAAGCGTTAATTTGATCTTTATATTCAGTGTATTAAGCTACCACTTCGAGCGTTGCACTCTGTTAGCTAAAGTAGAAAATTTTTCGGTATAGCTATTGTGCTAATTAAGGTTTACCTTACCTTACCTACTCCATATTAATATCATCGTGCATTTTTATGGGCAATGGATGTTCGTCGTCATAAAAACAATATGTGATTCGGTTGCCACCTAAGAGATCTGAATTACTCTAAAGTCATCAATATAGTCTTGAAAACAGATTTAACATTTAAGTCCAACTAGAGCTTCAAGTCTAACTGAGTACGGAAGTCCAGCCAGGCTTTCATGGGTGCGAGTTGTGTGAATGCGTTCATTGTCTCCCTAAATTTTTTTGACCCCTTGCTAGATGTTCAAAATACTCTTTTTGATATTTTATTAAAAATTCGCTTTTCTGGTATTCCTATTGAATAAAATTGAAAAAGCAGCAATGTATCCCCCCTACATTTTGTAAAAATATACTTTGCTCAACCCGTTTTGTAATTTCGTGTGTTGAAGTCTCTGTAATTAGTACTTAAATGGAAGCAGTTAAAGAGATTCGATTTTAAGGGATTTTGCATTCAATTACTTTTGCCAACTATCTGGCCAGTTATTTTGGAGGTTGTCCTTCTGTCACAAGGCAACCGTTAACGTTTAAACGTTAAACGTTTTAACGTTAAACCGTTAAACGTTTGCACCAAAATAGTAAAAATTCAAAACAAAATACTTTTTAGTCGCTCCAAGATCCCTCTGCTTGCTTAAGTTCCGTTCCTCATAGTTTTCCTACAATTGTGTCAAATCAGGTATAAAATTCAAATTAATTTAATTCAAAAACAAGACATAGCTCTCGTCGGCAAAGCCCGACGAGATATAATATGATGTCTCTTTATCATAATTAACAAAATAAAGTTGTCTGATAAAACTTCGTCAGGATAAAATAAACTAAACAATAAAAACACTAGAGATCATTGTAATATTCACAAAGCTTAGCACAAAGCTTTTACTGTAGTGCATGGTGTCACAGTGGACTGGGGTTAGTTTCGGAACCTTCTCAGCCACTTCCCTGGGGGGAAGGAATGATCGGTAGATGGGATGTTGAAGGAGGGAGGAGCCAAATCTTTGGCATAATTTTTCTCGGCGGGAAGAAAGGGATTCAAGTTTAAATTCTTTGAGGTAAAAGGAGTAAGGTAGAGGGAACCGCCATAAATGATTTGCAGTGATCTCTTCTGAACTCGTTCTATTTTATCAATTTCATCTTGGGTAAGGGCAAAGTGCCAAACCGGACAAGCATATTCAGCTAAGGGGCGGATGAAAGTGTAAAATATTAGTTTCAGCTTGTCCTTAGGAACTCAAAATTTTTTCAGTGTTTTTAGCATTTGGATTGAGCCGTTAGCTTTTTTTTAAATTGTCTTTGTATTCTCCCGCCATGAGAGGTCAGAAGAAATCAACACACCAAGTAAAGTTATTTTATGGCTTATTAGCTCGGAAGTGATAGGAGGTTCGAAAGACGGTTGAGTATTCTGAAGAAAAGAAAATGTCGTGACCGAGCATTTGTCTTTATTCACGACCATGTTTAGTTCAGCCGCCTCTGAGGTAACTTGGTCGATGAAACCAGCAGTATTGCTCTTCGAATCCTTAGATACGATTTCCGTTAAGGACATGTCGTCAACGTATTTCCATCTGTCCTCCAGCTCAGAAGCAATTTCATTTATCATGAGGAGGAGGCCCAGCGGCCAGATCACAGTTCCTTGTGGAATTCCACAAAACTGGCAGAGAAATGGAAAATTGGTCTTTATATTTCACAGTTTACTCTCTATTTTTCAAGAAGCTCTTGATGATTTTAATAATAACGCCGGGTATATTTTTTTCCGCCATTTTTTTCTAAAAGGATTTTGTGATCAACAAGGTGAAATGCTTTTCTGAAATCAATTGCAATTGAATTTATCCATTTTCCAGGTTCATCCAGGTGTTTTAAAATAAAATCAATTAAATTAACGAGGTAATGAACTGTCGAACACTTAGGGATGTTACCAAATTGCTTTCGATCAGTTACTTTCAAAAGATATTTTTTCAGCCATGCGGCAACAAAGCTTTCGTATATTCTGCTAAAAACTGACGTAACTGTGATTGGCCGGACACCAGAGAAATCATTAGCTGCTCCTTTCTTTGGAATGGGGGTAATAAACCCTTTCTTCCATTTCTTTGGAAAATATCCTGTTTTTGTTATATTATTGAAAATTATCTGAAGGGGAAATGATAATTCTTTAGCAAATGCTTTAATGAGAGCAACTGGAATGTCAAAAGGGGCAACGGAAGTTCTTTTTAACGAAGAGAGTTTACGGATTATAATTGCCGATGAAATATCAGCAATTAAATTATCATCTGAAGAAGTAGTTAAATTTACTGGAGGATCCTCGGGTGGAAGAGGGGGGTAAGACTGCAAAATTGAAGCCAAATGGGCATTTAAATCATTTGCGGTTTTCTCTAGAGGCTCCTCCTTCATGAAGTCAACTGGTTGAGAGCTTTTGCCAGTCAGACTTTTTACTTTACTGAAAAACTGCGACGGCTTGGACTCCAAAAGATGATCAACTTCATTTTCATAGTAATTTGTCTGTGCCTTTTTGATTTTCCATGTTATTTGGTTTGCCAACTGTTTTGCTTGGTTCTCTTGACCTCTCGTATTAGGTACAATTTATGTTTTATCAGTTGCTTTATTTTTGAATTTACGTATGGTTTATCACTAGAACAGAATTTAGTCTTACCTTCGCGAGAACACTCGAGAAATTTTGAATTTACCTTATTATGGAATTCTTCTACTTGGAATCCAAGTCTTTAGCTGAAGAGACCGCGACCCAGTTTTCTCCTGTTATCCAGTCACCGAATTGCAGCAGACCATGGTCAGTGATCGACCTTGAAGCAACTTCGGTTACTGAATATTTAATTTTTACTTTTTCCAAGAAGTTCCACTGTAACATATAATGATAACTTCCACCAAGTGGTGCTAGTTTATTTCGATTCTGGTAATATTCCGAAAGATTTTGTCAGGATCACATCCAGAGAAGTATTCCCCTTAGTTGTTGGGAAATCGACTAGAGTTTTAAGGTTAAGTGACCTGGCCAACGATTTGCTTTCGAGTTCGTTAGCATCTCCAAGCATTACTACTCCAAAATATGAGTGAGTTCTCTGGACGTAATCTGTCGATTCCTGTAGCTTCTCCCAAAAAGCTTTTCTTGCTGCAGCTGGCTGACCAGGTGAATAATAGAAAACGCACACTGCTACTGCAGAGAGCGGCCTAGGGAGTCACTTAGGTTGGGCTTTGACCCAAATAATTTCATCATTATCTTCAAGAAAATGTATATTTAAAAGCTGAGGTTTAAAATCTTCGTGCACGAGTGTCATAATTCCTCCTTCTTTTTTCCCCAAGAGGATGGTCATCAGGCCGAAGTTTAATCAAAGAAGAAAAGTTAGGAACCCTCAATAAATTAAGATCTTGCCGGTGGACCTCGGAAACACAGATAACGGAAGAGCCAAGCATTTGAGCCGTGGTCTGAAGTTCAGTAAATTTCTGTAGATTTAAACTTTCGGCATTGCTGTAAAGGAAAGAAGGAAATACGTAATGTTTTTCGTGAAACTCCCGGGAAAAAGGTATATTTTGGAATTTCTTACCCCCTATCGCGACTAGAGCAGCAACAGGATTATTTAAACTGAAGTCACCTACAATTTTTTCCTTCTGCAGGGAAAGGGGTAAAGAGGAGGGGGAATAGAATAGGGACAGGGATGGTTGTTTATTGGCTGTTGATGAAAATGGATTGGTGGGGGAGGAGGAGGGAGGGGGTCTAAGAGGCTCTGCTGTTGGCCCCTTCGTCTCGACAAGTTTTTTGACACCGGCTCAGGTCTAGGATTATTCCTTGAAGCATTGCTTCCATAAACATTCTGGCTATGGTTTGGCATACTATAATCGAATAATGGATCACGGTTAAAACTTGCCCAGCTAGAAAGTTTGTCTAGAAACACACCCAACTGGGAATTTCCAAGCATAGGTAATAAGCAGGGTGACAGAAGAGACATCATGATTAACAAAATTTAAATGTGACAGAAAGTTCTCGAGTTTAGAGCTAAGTGCTTGGCTTTAACAAGCTACAGTACATTTGATTTGTGAACAGGAGCTGTCTGGAAAGTTTGGCAGACATGTGTGTGCAGGGACATACGTATTCAGCTACCGAGGTATGGAAGCTAGCTAGGCTATTATAAATATGAACACTGCAGGGGCGTAATTTGCAGTGGGGCAGGAGGAGGGCCACCGCGCCCACCCAGAACACGGTTTACCCCCCTCCCCGACCTCAGTTTGCCCCCCCAGATGAAATTTAGTTTTTCCAAGAATCTTGTCAAAACTAAGATAAGTCTGCACAATTCAAGCATCCACCGAAACGGGTCAGTTTTCTTTAGTATATCTTCACCTTTTTTGTTACTATGAGTCTCATTTTTCATTTTTCACTGTCATTTTCACTTGATTTAAGACAATTTGCTCCAACTTGGCTCTCCTCCCCCCCTCCTCAGGATTTTGACAAAATGACGCCACTGGAAGATGGAGTGACGGTGGCATATTCGTGGTAAAATATGATTGTTTTAAGGCAGAGTTTCACATTTTCTGCAGAATTTTCTTTTTGGGTTGAGGAAGAAAGATAAAAATTTTTCGAAGACCCCTAATAGGAGAAGTCTAAAAATATAGGGGAAAACTGGACGTTTTCATACCCTCAGCTCTGTTCTCAACCCACCCACATTCATCACGGAGTTCAACTCGGGTTGTGCAGCTTATCGTTTTCAGTGCCGTGTTCAGCACGGGCGAATGTATTTTCGAAACCCGTGTTCAAACTTGCTATTCTGGTGCGTTACAATTTTGCGGAACCCGTGTCCAACACGCAAGGAACTCGCAAGATGAAAACGCCGTAAAATTTCGCTGGGTTGAACACGCAGAACCTGTAAACGATTTTCGTCAAATTCGCTCAAGATACGCTTCAAACCCTGAGGCCTGGAAAAACAACTCTGTATGCATTCTTGAGGTAGAAGCTTTGTCTTATACTTCCGTAATTCCTTCTACATAACGATTTCTTTCTCAGGAGAACCTACGATGACAATTTGAAGATGGCAGTAAGCACAGTGATGTGGCTGGTTGAAGTCATTCCTCAAATTTGGCGAAGTATAGAAGCACAGGAATTACCAATTGCTGTTAAGAAGTATAAACAGTGTTGCGAAGGAATTGAAGGTCAGATATATTTAATATTGCCTGAAAATTTATCATAGAAGCAATGGAATTGCTTTAAGATGCAATGAGGTATCAGTAAATGATATTATGGTATGGTAATCAATGTTAGATTAAACCAACCAACCATGGGAAAAAAAAATTATAGAAAAGAAACAGTTTTTGGGGCTAGATACAGAGACAAGAAAAAAGAAAAATAACGCAAATATTTCAAATGTATCAGACAAGGTGCCTTGGGCGTGGATAAAAATAAAAAGAAATGGAAGCAATAACAAGAAGAAACTAAAAAAAGGGGATCAAAAGGGACAGAAGTAAAAAGAAGAGTTAAGAAATAGAAAGCTAAAGATAAGTGAAATATAGCAAGAAACAATATACAATGCTTTTACTTGTGACAGGTAAATTAAATTGTTATGTTTTGTCAGCAACTATTGAATATTTGTTTTTAGCTTCGTTTTACTTATCCGTGGCTTTCTGATTTTTATCTGTTAAATATTTAGAATTTAAAATGAAGTTTATAGGGATTAAAATACCTGTGAGATAAAGTAGATTTATTGTAGTTTTACAAGTTGAAACAATCTATTGAGTGAATTTTTACTTCAGAAAAAAAAAAAAAAATACAAAACAAAGTAACTACATGTTCATGTTCCGAACGCCCATTATTCTGTTAATTAGATTTTCGCTTACTGAGGTTTTATTACTAAACAGTTTTAACGTTTTTCTTTCGTTTGTATAACGATATAAAATAAATTTATCTGCAAAAAGCAAAAAGTTTCTCTTTAAGATTAGGTGTTCGATACCCACGCTGGTGCTCCTTGGGGTCTAAATCCTGGGATTGCAGTTTGTTAATCTCAGAACCCAAAAACAGACTCAGAAGGCAAAAACAAGTACAAAAAACAGGACACCAGCTTGCTAGTACTAGTATCCTAATAATTCTATTAAATTAGATTTCAATTTACTGGATTTCAATTCAAATATTTTTGAAATGTATTTCTGAGAGTTGAGGCCTTGAGAAACTTTTCTTGAATTTTCCCATGGCTATAGCACTCATGGATACATTAAAGTGGTCGTATTTTTTTTTATTCTTGTGATTAGAAATATTTTGGTTCTTGGGGAAGGGGAGGGGTATTAAACCAACGAATATGTATTTACACTTTGCTTTCTTCTGCATTTTGACATATGTTTTGCCTATTAAAACTGATTCTGCAAGTAACTATACCTGCTTAACTCTATATATAAAACCTGTTCTTAGAAAAATTAAGCCTTAGTCTATACAAACTCAAAAATAAACATTACTCTATACTTGCTTACTCTATATATAAATCTTAGTCTTAAAAAAAATAAGCCTTACTCTATAGACATTCAAAACTAAACCTGACTCTACATTACTTTATACTGACTTGCTCTATATATAAACTTTATGTTTTGCCTATCAAAACGGATCTTGCAAGTAACTATATCCGGTTAACTCTCTATATAAAACTTACTCTTAGAAAAATTATGCCTTAGTCTATACAAACTCAAAACTAAACCTTACTCTATATTGTTCTATACTTGCTTACTCTCTATATAAACTTTATGTTTTGCCTATCAAAACGGATCCTGCAAGTAACTATACCCGCTTAACTCTTTATATAAAACGTACTCTTAGAAATAATAAGCCTAGTTTATACAAACTCAAAACTAAAGCTTACTCTATGTTGCTCTATACTTGTTTTGTCTATATATAAACCTTATGTTTTGCCTATCAAAACGGATTTTGCAAGTAATTATACCCGATTAACTCTATATATACTTTTGCAAGTAATTACCCCGTCGGTACCAATCAGACGTAAGTAATATTATTTTATATGCATTACTTTATTGATTTTATTCAATGCTTGGGTTCCAGACGATTGGAAGATTGTCTTAAGACCCTCTAAGCCCTCCAGTGGTCCAAGTTCTTACCGACTCATTCCTGTCCTACCTTCCCTCAGCAAAGTCCTTGAAAGGATTTTATATCCAGGATCGAACGGTTTGTGGGAATCAATAATATCCATCTAAAAGAGCAAATGACCTTCATAAAAGGTGTTAGCTCCATAGACAACATTACTCGCCTAGAAGCTGGCGCTAGTACTATTTTACATCATGATAACTAGTTTCTCCAACTACCTTCTCCAGTATAATGGTAAGTTTCTCTTTCTTTGCACCTCTAGGCTGTAACTTCTTTGACGGGAAAGATTGAACTTTCGCTGTTGGATATCTGGTTAATAAGGGGTATTGTCTTGGTCAGTTCTCACACAAATGTTGTGTTTTATGTTGCCCCCGACAATTGAAACCTGGATTAGACCATCTAAGCTACATGAAATTATGGCTTAACCTTATTTCACTTATTTTAAGAATTACACTTCTTCAATCACTCTACATTCCGCCATTTCTTCAATTTATAGCCCTTCTTTTAAAAGCGGCCATTTCACAATGGCTGTCTTATTTGATTGGTTAGATACCTGTAGTAATGTACTTCATAACAAAATGCTAGAGATTTTAATTATCCTAGACTTTCCTTACTCTTTCATTGTTTTATAAAGTCCTTTTTAACCGAAATGAGTTTTTATCCTCAAGTGACTGATTAAAAGGGGAGTTTTTACCCATTACCATGGCTTTCCTCAGGGAGCTTCTTCAGCCTCTCCTATTCAACTTGTGCGCATTAGAACTTCATGTATGACGCTCAACATTTGGATTTTATGTTGACGATCTGATTATATGAAAATCAGGGAGGAATATTGACCGTCTTCAGAGACTCGTCCAACAGGATGTAAGTCTAATTTACACGTCTTCTTCAGCTTTTGATCTCTCAATCAGTAAAACTAATACTATTGAATTTACCTTACCCACCGTTACTTATACCGTTAGTTTACCGTTGCCATAGTAACCATTATCGCTATCATTAGGTTACCGTTGCCGCTACTTCGTTAACTAATGCCGTTCCCGTTCGGAAATGATTTTCTTTAGTTTTTGGTCTCTGAATCAGTAAAACCAGTACCGTTACATTTACCTAGCGTTACTAATATTGTTACTAATACCTTTACTAATATATTTACTAATACCTTCAATAGTAACTAATACCGTTACTAACCGTTGAAAAATTCTCGCAATAACAAGTAAAACAGTCTCTAGTGAGGTTCCATGTAGTAATTTAGTGAAGTTGCTTCTGATAAGAATTGATTCCAAATAACTGTTTCTTTAATTTATTAATTACTAAATTACTAATTATTTAAAAATTACTAATTACTGTGACCCATTACTATGGCAATAGTAAATCAATTCTTCGAAATCTATTATTATTTGGATATTTTATATACTAAAAAGATTAGCTGTAAATAAATGGGGTTGTCACGGATCAAATACAATAGACCTTGATAAACTGTATTTTACTTTTTCTCCGATTGCCCGCCATCAGCTTTCGACATGCCTGAATCATTACAAAATTCTACCCTTCAAATAGCTATGGGCGTGCACAAGCATGCCATAAATATTGAGAGATATATCTGGACTGACACCCCTAAGAAAAAGAACCTCCCGTAAAAGAACAAAATATGTCTAAAATATTCAGGCATATGGCAGCAAGCTTGCAGTGTGTGGAAGTAATTTTGCAATGAAGGAATTTTCCCCGACACTCGCATATCTTGGAATCTCTTTTTATCAGGGGTATCCAATTGGAATCGAGAAACCCTTTACACTTATCCCTTTGCTGACAGCCTTCCTTGGGAACCGGACCCACTATATTACCAAGTTGATCATTCCACCCAGATTTTTTTTACAGATCTTCTTCAGGTTTTGGTCTTTCAATCAGTAAAACTAATACCGTTGCAATTTACTGCCATTACTAATACCGTTAATTTACCGTTATCTTAGTAACTGTTACCGTTACTTAGTTTGCTAATACCGGTCTAAAATAAAATTAATAAATAAAAATCTGGTGCCTAACCCATTAGTACAGAACATTTATGAAGAACAGAAATTTAAGCATTACCCTAGTCATGTAAAAATTTACACAGATGTTCTCTTCAAGGTGAGAAAGCAGGTGCAACTGCATGTATCTCCTCTATGGACGTTAATCTTAATTCTTCCCTCCAACGTTGGATTCTCACTTTTATCTGCTGAATTGAGTGACATCCGACATGCCTTACATGTGCCCGTAAACTATTGTATGACGACTTAATACATCCTCCCTATAACGAATTCTATATCTGTTATATTTTACTTTAAAAGACCAATAGAATTGCAGATGATAAGGATCTAAAAATTGTAAGAAGGCAGCTGCTCCATCTTCAGCCAAAAGACAGTCAGATATATTTGCAGCATATCCTAAACTAAAGGCAAAAATCATGACGACACAACAGATATGCTATGTACCAAGGTTATCTCAATCCCTAAGCTCTTTCATTAATCTATATACAAGGGTATAGTCAGGCGTAGAATTCAGGAAAGTCACAGCAAATTGATGTCATCCCCTTTTTATTCGAAAGCTCATATAGTTCTGTATTTCAGGTTGAAAACTGATGACTTTGTTGTCAATAATATACTATTTAAGTGGAGATTTCATCCTGCATTGCAGTTGCCTTGCAGCTGATGAAGCGGTCCAGTATGTTTTGTTTGAATGTCAGTCCCATGGCATGGTGACTATTGTCCTGAAACGTCCTTGGTCCAAGTCTAAAAGCCCAAATCATTCAGTGCAATTCTGAAGTCTGGGCTCCTCCCTCTTATGAACGAAAGATTTTTAAAGTTTACACTGTTATACTAATGAAGGAACTAATCTACTATTCTGCACATTTGTTTTTGCATTTTTTTGCAAGTTTGTAGCATCTGAATTAAGCATTTAGTCATCATCATGTCTCAGTACTGCAGCCACTTCAATAAAGAGGTGACATACCTTAAGAAGAACAAGAAGATTGGATGAAATAATTTTCATCAAGATTGAAGCCTTTTTGAAGGTGTTTAACAAAGCAGATTGTTACCACATATGTCTCATAAAGGGCTCTCTTAAATGTCTTAAGAGCTGCCACCCTCCTCTATTCATGCTCTTTTGTTTCGAGAATGATTATAATTATCCCTCGGCTTTCCACGACTTAGTGTTTCTTGGAGATATACTAAGGGGGGAGGGGGACCTTTTACGGTCATAGTTTCTCCTCTTTTTACTGTTTTTATCTCTTCTTCTTCTTCTTTAGATTTATTATATCTCTTTTAGGTTCGTTTTTTCAAAGTATCCGCTCAGAAAAGGTAAAAACCTTTGCAAGTAAATTACGTTTGACTTTAGACTGTGTGCCATCGGTTCTTATTACTTTTGCTGTTGATTCCCTGAATGAATGCAGTTTGAAAAAACAGGTTAGTGCCTATGTTTTCTTCTTCTCCTGTTTTGTTTTATCAAAGATCATGACTGCATAATAGCGATAGAAAATAGACATAGATCTAATGAGATAGAGTATTGCTTACCTTCGGGTCCCTTTAGCTCCACAGTTTGGATGAATCGTGTTTGAAAAAAAGAGGTTAATACAGTTAGAATATGGTGGCATAAACGGAAAGAAAAATGGTAGTCAATGCCAGTCATCATAGTCACAAGTAGTCACTGTCACAAGTAGTCACTATTGCAAGTAGTCGCAGTCATAAGCAGCCGTAGTCGGAAGTAGTTGCAGTCACAGTCGTATTGCAAAATATTCAGAGTCATGTGTAGTCGAACCCATGGGAGAGTCAGAAAAGAAATACAGCAGTCGATAA
>JAQQPU010017078.1:580-19133 GCA_029168905.1 Artemia sp. Kazakhstan ARC1039 | reverse complement strand
TTTTTTAGAAACCCTCGAATAAAGACCTCATATAGCCCCAGGGCATAACATACAAAACATGCCCTTGGACTCTTGCCCTTGGGTTATGTTGATCCTTGAGTTTTTCGTTATCTGATCTTTGAACTTATTCGAACAATATGGCTATCTCAAAAATTCGATCGGGTTGGTTTGGGGTAAAGAGGGCCGGCCGTAGTTACCCTACGGCCGCTTTTGACTCTTAAAAAGGGAAATAGAACTTTCAGTTTCCGATTGAATGAGCCCCCTCCAAAGTTTACACGACCATCCCTTCCATAAAAACCACCTTAAATGCCCCCGGTGCATAATTTACAGCACTTGCCCCCGGGTTCTGAAGGGTTGTGGAAATCCCGGAGTTTTTATTATAGGACTTTTGGTCTATTTTGGAGAAAAGGATTTTCTCAAAAATTGCCATTGGATCACTCTTGACTCTTAAAAAGGGAATTAAAACTTTCAATTTCTAGTCATTTGAGTCGCTTCCGAAGTTTACCTCTTCCATAAGAACCTTATATGCCCCAGGGCCTAAATTACAACCCTTCCGTCGGGCTCTGTGGGGGGAGGGTATGTTGACCCCAAAATTTTCGTTATCTGATCATTTCACTATTTCAAACAAACTAGCTATCTCAAAATTTTGATTGGACACATTTAAGGAAAAGAGAGTGTCAGGGGGGGGGGGGGGTAGATGCCCTCCGATCACTTTGACTTCTAAAAAGATAACTGGAACTTTCAATTTCCATTCATATGAGCCACCTCTGAAGCTTATACAACCACCCCTTACATAAGAACCTTAAATGCACCTGGGGCATAACTTAAAATCCTTGCCCCCGGGTTCTGAGGGGTTGTGCTGATCCTGGAGTTCTTGTTATCTAATTTGTGAAGTATTTTTAGCCGAATGGCTATAAAAAAAAAAGAAATTCGCATGCATTTAGGGAAAAAAGGGTGTGATGAGGGGGGCTAGTTGCCTTCCAATCACTTTTGACTCTTAAAAAGGGCACTTAGAACTTTCGATTTCCAATCAAAAGAGCCCATTCCAAAGTTTATACGTCTACCCCTTCCATATGAAGCGCCTCTGGGACTTCATATGGAATAGCATTTTGCTCGTGTTAACTGAGACCAGTTGCAGTCAATAAAGAAAAGCTGTATAGTAAAGTATAGGATGCTGGTAAAACCGTAAAAAATTTTATTTTTCTTTGGGCATCTCTTTTCTGAATAATGTGTGTTTTAGTGCCTCTCTTTTCTTTTCTTATTTTAAAATTAGTCTATGGTTTGTACCCTGATCAGGGCAGAACTAATTTATAATCAATAAAATTAGTTTGAAACCAATAGAACCTGCCTATTTGTGGAATTCTTCCTGTTAGATACAAGTAAAATTAGACCTTTAATTGTAGTACAAATTTCAAGTTCAAGGTTGTTTTGATTTTTTTTTTTTTATTCTTTTTTGTTTGTTTGCAACGCTACACTGTCTGAGGGACAGAGTAGTACCTAAATCATATTCAACTTATAAAGAACATATTACTTGATATATTATCGAATTACTAATCCACCCCCTCCTCCGACAAGCACTTGATGAAAATCAAGTGCTTTTTTTCCTCCTCGCCAAAGTTTTTGTCGAACATTTCAAGTGCCTTGCATGAAAATAAAGATATTCTGAAGAATCAAAACCAGTTCTGCCAATTGGGGAATAGGAATTCCGTACCCCACCATAGATTTTGAAAAATAACTTTCCTTTTTTTGTTTTTCTCATTGAAAAATGCTTTTTTATTGAAAAAAAAATTGATAAGCGACAAAATTGCCTCCGGTAAAGCCCAGACATTGAAAAACAAAATTGAAAAGCTTATGAATCATGAACAGTCTTGGAAAATGAAAAAAAAAAATCAAACTGAGTATTTTGTATATAATGATATTAATTGTTCAAAGATCATCAATTCAAGGCTTTATTTTACTGTAACTTTTATTTTCATTTTTAATGCTGTAATCAGAGACAACGCTGATGCGTTGCCTATAGTAAAGGCCATACAGCTCCAATGTTTGATTATTTATTATTATTTTTTTTTCCCCAGAGGCACTTCATATGGAAGGGGTCATCGTAGAAACTTCAAAAGGGACTTATTCGATTGGACGTCGAGAGTTCTAGTGCCCTGTTTAAAAGTTGAAAGTGATTGGAGGGCAACTAGCCCCCCCCCACCGCCCATCATTCCCCCAAACACATCCAATCAAAATTTTGAGTTAGCCATTTTGTTCACAGCAGTTGATTTCAGAATAGAAAATAATTTTTTGAGGAGGACACTCCCCCACAACCCTCAGGGCAAGGGTTTTAAGTTATGCCCAGGGGGCATATAAGGTTCTTATAGAACCTGTTGTCGCAGAAACTTCAGTCGAAGGGCTATAGAAACTGTTGTCGAAGGGCTAGTATCCTTTTTAATAGTCAAAAGTGATTGGAGGGCAACTAGCCCCCCCCCACACCCATCATTTCCCCAAACACATCCAATAAAAATTTTGAGATAGCCGTTTAGTTCAGCGTAGCTGATTTCCAGATAGAAATTATGTTTTTGAGGAGGAAACTCCCCCACAACCCTCAGGGCAAGGGTTTTAAGATGTGCCAGGGGGCATATAAGGTTTTTATAGAAGGCGTTGTCGTAGAAACTTCAAAAAAGGCTCATTCGATTGGAAATTCAAAGAGCTAGTGCCCTTTTTAATAGTCGAAAGTGACTGCAGGGCAACTGGCCCGCCCCCCGCCCATCATTCCCCCAAACACATCCAATCAAAATTTTGAGATAGCCATTTTGTCCAGCGTAGTTGATGTTCAGATAGAAAATATGTTTTTGAGGAAGACACTCCACCACAACCCTCAGGGCACGGGTTTTTAGTTATGCCCTGGGGGCATATAAGGTTCTTATAGATGGCGTTTTCGTAGAAACTTCAAAACAGGCTCATTCGATTGAAAATTCAAAGGACTAGTGTCATTTTTAATAGTCAAAAGTGATTGGAGGGTAACTAGGTCCCCCGCCCATAATTTCCCCAAGCACATCCAATCAAAATTTTAAGATAGCCATTTCGTTCAGCGTAGTTGATTTCCAGATAGAAGTTATGTTTTTGAGGAGGACACTCCCCCACAGCCCTCAGGGCAAGGGTTTTAAGTTATGATTTGGGAGCATATAAGGTTTTTATAGAAGGTGTTATCGTAGAAACTTCAAAAAAGGCTCATTCGATTGGAAGTTCAAAGGGCTAGTGTCCTTTTTAATAGTCGAAAATGATTGGAGGGCAACTAGCCCCCTCCCTGCCCATTATTTCGCCAAACACATCCAATCAACATTTTGAGATAGCTATTTTGTTCAGCATATTTGATTTCCATGTAGAAAATATGTTTTTACGGAGGACACTCCCCACAACCCTCAAGGCAAGGGGTTTAAGTTATACCCTGGGGGTATATAAGGTTTTTATAGAAGGCGTTATCGTAGAAACTTCAAAAAAGGCTCATTCGATCGGAAATTCAAAGGGCTAGTGCCCTTTTTAATAGTTGAAAGGGATTTGAGGGCAACTAACCCCCCTCTCACGCCCACCTTTTTCCCAAACACATCCAATCAAAATTTTGAGCACAGCCATTTTATTAAACGTAGTTTTAAGCTCTGGAAATAGGTTTTTGAGGATAACAACTCTCCCGCAACTCTCAGGGCAAGGGTTGTAAGTTATGCCCTGAGACATATAAGGTTTTTTATAGACAATGTTGTCGTAGAAACTTCAAAAAGGGCTCATTCGATTGGAAATTTAAATGGCCCCTTTTTAATAGTCGAAATTGATTCTAAGGCAACTTACACCCCTTCCACGCCCACCAGTTCCCCAAACACATCCAATAAAAAATTCTCATATAGCCATTTTGTTCAACGTGGTTGAAAGTTCTGGAAATTGTATGTCTGAGCAGGACACTCCCCAAACAGTTTTCAGGGGCCTGGGTTATAAGTTATGCCCTGGGGGCATATATGGTTCTTATGGAAGGAATGCTCGTATAAACTTCAGAGAGGACTCATTTGATTGGAAATTGAAATTTCCGACCCCCAAGCCCTTTTTTCCCAAATGCATCCAATAAAATTTTAAGATAGCTATTTTGTTAAAAATAGTTCAAAGATCATGCAACAAAGATTCCGGTGTTGACACAACCCACCAGGGCCTGGGGGCAGGGATTGTAAGTTATGCCCTGGGGGCATATATGGGTTTTGTTGAAGAGATGCTCGTATTAACTTCAAAGAGGGATCATTTGATTGGAAATTGAAAGTTGTAGTTCACTTTTTAAGAGTAAAAAGAGATCGGAGGGCACCTAGCCCCCCCCTTCACGCCATTTTTCTTCAAACCCATCCGATAAGAACTTTAAGATAGATTTTTTTAAATAGTTCAAAGACCATATAACGAAAACTCAGGGGTCAACACAGCCCCCCAGGGCCCGAGGGCAGATTTTGTAAGTTATGCCCTGGGGGAATATATGGTTTTTATTGAAGGGATGCTCGTAAAAAATTCAGAGATGGCTCATTTGATTGGAAATTGAAAGTTATAGTGAAGTTTTTTAGATTCAAAAGAGATTGGAGGGCACCTAGCCCCCCGCGCCCCTTTTTCCCCTAATGCATCCAATAAAAATTTTGAGGTAGGCATTAAGTTAAAAATTTCTCAAAAGTCAGATAACAAAAACTCAGGTGTCGTCAAAATCCCCCAAGGCCCGGGGGCAGGCGTTATAAGTTATGCCCTGGGGCATATATTTTTTGTATGAATGGGATGCTCGTATAAACTTCAGAGAGGGCTCATCTGATTGGATATTTAAATTTCGAGCTCACTTTTTAATAGTCAAAAGAAATCCGAGGGCAGCTAGCCCCCAACCCCTCTGATGAAAATTTTGAGACAGACATCTTGATAAAAATAGTTCAAAGGTCGGATAAGAAAAAAGTCGGTGTCAATAGAACCCCCTAGGGCACAGGGGAAGGCGCTCTAAGTTATACCCCAAGGGCATGTAGGGTTCTTATGAAAGGGATTCTCGTATAAACTTCATAGAGGGCTCATTTGATTGGAAATTGAAAGTTCTAGTTCACGTTTTAAGAGTCAAGAGAGTTAAACTAGCCCCCCCCCCCCCACGCACACCCTATTCTCCCTAGCCCATCTGATACAATTTTTATAATAGCCATTTCATTGAAAATAGTTCAAAGGTCAGATAAGAAAAATTCCTGTGTCGTCGGAACGTGCCAGGGCCCGGAGGCAGGCGTTATAAGTAATACTCTAGGGGCATATATAGTTCTTATGGAAGGGATGTTGGTAAAAACTTCGGAAAGGGCTCATTTGATTTGAAATTGGAAGTTCTTGTTCACTTTTTAAGAGTCAAAAGAGATCGGAGGGTAACTAGCCCCCTCTCCTACACGCTCTAAATGCATCAGATAAAAAATTTTAGATAGACTTTTTGTTAAACATAGTCCAAAGTTCAGATAATAAAAAACTCCGGTGTCGATACAGCCCCCCCCCAAGAGCCCGGGGGTAATCGTTGTAAGTTATGCCCTGGGTGTATATATGGTTGTTTTGGAATGGATGCTCCTATAAAATTCCTAGAGGGCTCATTTGATTGTAAATTGAAAGTTGTAATTCACTTTTTAAGAGCCAAAAGTGATTGGAGGTCAGCTAGCCTCCCCCCCCACTCTATTTATTTTTTCCCAGAGGCACTTCATATAGAAGGGGTCGTCGTATAAACTTCAAAGAGGTCTCATTCGATTGGAAATGGAGAGTTTTAGTGCGCTTTTCAAGAGTCAAAAGTGATCAGAGCGCAACTGGCCCCCCAAGCCCCCTTTCCCCAAATACATCTGATAAAAGATTTGAGGTAGCCATTCTGTTAAAAATAGTTGAAAGATCATATAACAGAAACACCTTTATGTATGATCATTTCGTTAAAACAGTTCGAATATCAGACAAGAAAAACTCCTGTGTCGACACCCCCCCCCAGGACCAGGGCAGGCGTTGTAAGTATTGCTCTGGGGGCAAATATGGTTCTTATGGAAGCTATGTTGGTATAAACTTCAGAGAGGGTTCATTTGAATGGAAATTAAAATTGGTAGTTCATTTTTCAGAGTGGCAAAAGATCATAGGGCAACTAGACCCTCCCACTCTCCATGCCTTTGGGCGTGTCGGATGGATAAACATATCCGATAAAAATTCCAGATGACCATTTTGTTAAAAATAGTTCAACCATCAGATAATAAAACTAGAAGGGATACTCGTATAAAATTCAGAGAGGGCTCATTTGATTGAAAATAGAAAGTTCTAGTTCACTTTTAAAGAGTGAAAAGAGGCGAAGCTAAATCTAGTCCCCTCACGCCCATTTTCCCCAAACCCATCCGATAAAAATTTTGAGATAGCAATTTTGTTAAAAATAGTTCAAACATCAGATAATAAAAACTCCAAGTTTGACACAAACCCATTTTTTCACTTGGATATTGCTACTTTGATATCAGTTTTGATACTTTGATGAATGTTTGATTATTTTTTTTAAGTTTGTTTTTGAAATAAGGAATTTATAAAACTTTAAACTTAAGCTCAGGGAATACAAATACCTTTTGAAATTCAAATCCAAAACGACCAGAAATTACTATTAAAGAATAAATGAAACCCAAAACGAACAGAAATTAAATAAACAATCATAGCAAAAACATACAACAAGTAATAATATAAATGAATAAATAGATCTTAAAGCGAGTAATGCTTAGATTGAATAAGAAAATCAAGCTTAAAACGAAAAAAAATACTTTCCTATTGAAGCATAAATGAAACTTAAAACGAACAGAATCCAAATAAACAATCAATGCAAACAAACGTACAATATATATTAATGTAAATTAATAAATAAATCTTAAAACGAGTGAAACTTAAATTGAATATGCAAATCAAGCTTAAAACGAACAAAAATGACCACGAACAAGAGTTTGGGTATGACCTTCTTCTCTCACTGTAAAAGCCTACATCCTACTGCGTCATTGGCACTTTACTAAAAACTATATGCGTCTTGAACAGTCTTGGAAAGTATAAACAACATCAAATTAAATATTTGATTTATAATGATATTAATTGTTGAAAGATCCATCAGTTCAAGAATTTATTTCACTGTAATTGTATTTTTATTTTCAATACTCTAAGAACTGGAAACAAAATATTTGTAATATAATCCATTTTCAGTTATGCACCAATGACGCAGTAGGCTTTTGGTTTTTATTTACAGTTAGGAAAGGACGCAGTATCCAAACACTTGTTTGTAGGGAAACTATATTTGTCTTTATCAACTTTAAAAAGAGGTAATAAATTAAACTGAATATTTTATGTATATTATTAATTTCTGAAAGATCATCAGTTCAAAATTTTACTATAATTTCAATGTTTATTTTCAATATTAAGTACAAAAGAAAATATTTGTCATAAAATTGGTTTTCAGTAAAGCGCCAATGACGTAGTAGGTTTTAGACTTTTACAGTGAGAGAAGGAGGTCACACCCCAACTCTTGTTTGTGGTGATTTTTGTTCGTTTCAAGCTTCATTTGCTTATTCAATTTAAGTTTCACTCGTTTTAAGATTTATTTATTAATTTACAATAATATATATTGCGTGTTTGTTTGCATTGATTGTTTATTTAATTTCTGTTCGTTTTAAGTTTCAATTATGCTTCAATAGGAAAATATTTTTTTTCGCTTTAAGCTTGATTTTCATATTCAATCTAAGCATTACTCGCTTTAAGAACTATTTATTCAGTTATATAGTTACTTGTTGTATGGTTTTGCTATGATTGTTTACTTAATTTCTGTTCGTTTTGGGTTTTATTTATTCTTCAATTGTAATTTCTGGTCGTTTTGAGTTTGAATTTTAAAAGGTATTTGTATCTGCTGAGCTTAAGCTTAAAATGGCCTTTACATTTCTTTGAAAAACTTATTTTTCGCAAGTTTTTTTTAAATTAATAACTGGAAAAAAGTATTCGTAATATAATTCGTTTTCATTGAATTTCCAGTGACGCAGTAGGTCATTTGGCCCAATGTAAGTTAACTTGAAAAAGCGATAAAAAATATTAATTGTATTTTAATTTTGTACAGAAGTGAAGTATCATATTAGTAATCAGTAGAATGAGATCACAGTGATAAGGTAATAAAAGACCAAGCTTTCTAGTGATGGAAAAAGGGACAATTGGTCATTCTTTATCTTCAAAGAAAAACAACATTTCTTACGGTTTTATCACTATCCTATATTAAGCTTTACTGTGCAGCTTTTGTTTATTGACTGCAACTGGTCTCAGCTAACACGAGCAAAACGTTATTCCATATTAAGTCCGAGAGACACTTCATATGGAAGGGGTGGTCGTAAAAACTTCGGAAGGGGCTCTTTTGATTGGAAATCAAAAGTTCTAAGTTCCCTTTTGAAGAGTCAAAAGTGATCGGAGGGCAACTAGCCCCCCCCCCTCACACCCTTTTTTCCCTAAATGCATGTGAAATTTTTTTTTGATATAGCCATTCTGTTAAAAATACTTCAAACATTAGATAACAAGAACTCCAGGGTCAGCACAACCCCTCAGAACCCGGGGGCAAGGATTTTAAGCTATACCCCAGGGCATTTAAGGTTTTCATGTAACTGGTGGTCATATAAGCTTCAGAGGTGGCTCAAATGATTGAAAATTTCTAGTTATCTTCTTAGAAGTCAAAGTGATCGGAGGGCATCTACCCCCCCCCCCGACACTCTCTTTTTCTTAAATGTATCCAATCAAAATTTTGAGATGGCTAGTTTGTTTGAGATAGTGAAACGATCAGATAACGAAAATTTTGGGGTCAATATACCCCCCCATACACACAGATCCTGAGGGAAGGGCTGTAATTTAGGTCCTGGAGCATATAAGGTTCTTATGGAAGAGGTAAACTTCGGATGCGACTCTAATGACTAGAAATTGAAGTTTCAATTCCCTTTTTAAGATTCAAAAGTGATCCAAGGGCAATTAGCCCCCCCCTCCCCCACCACCAGCCGTTTTTTCTAGAAATGCGTCTGCTCGAAATTTGGAGAAAATCCTTTTCTCCCAAATAGACCAAAGGTCCTACAATAAAAACTCCGGGATTTACACTACCCTTCAGAGCCCGGGGGGTAAGTGTTGTAAATTATACCCCGGGGGACATTTAAGGTGGTTTTTATGGAAGGGATGGTCATGTAAACTATAGAGGGGCTCATTCAATTGGAAACTGAAAGTTCTAGTTCCCTTTTTATGAGTCAAAAGCGGCCGTAGGGTAACTAGCCCCCCTGCCCTCTTTACTCCAAACCAACCCGATCAAATTTTTGAGATAGCCATATTGTCAAAATCAGTTCAAAGATCAGATAACGAAAAACTCAAGGATCAACATAACCCCTTAGAGTCCGAGGGCATGTTTTGTACGTTATGCCCTGGGCTATATGAGGTCTTTATTCGAGGGTTTCTAAAACAGTTCAAAGGTCAGATAAGTCCGACCCCACTCCCTAGTCAAAAATATTATAAAACTTACGGGAGCTAACCCCTTGCCGTTCCTGCATGGCCCGAACCCCCTCAATAAAATAGAATGAATTATTAACAATGTTATATTCCAAAAATTACGAGAATTCACCCATGACCAACTATGCCCCTCCCCCTTCCCCCCCCCCCCAAAAAAAAAAACTTAGTAACGATATTTTACTTTTAGAATCATGGGAGCTGACCCAACGCCCTCCATCCTCCATTCCCCAAAAAAGAACTTATTAACGATATTTTACTTAGAAAATCATGAGAACTGACCCCTGGCCCTCCCTCCATGGCTCAAACCCTCCCCTAATAAACTACTTACTAACTATATCTATTTTTAAAATCATGGGAGCGGACCCCCGGCCCTCCCTCAATGGCCTGATTCCCCCTCCCCTCCCCCCATTCCAAAAAAAACAAGCAAACTAATGGACGCCACTTTATTCCAAAACCATGGGAGCTGACCCCTGGCCCTTCCTTCATGGACCCACCCCCACCCCTACCTAAAAAAGTTTATTAACGGTATTTTATTCCAAAAATTGTAAGAATTCAGTTTAATTTTATTATATCTTTCAAAACTGTTCAAGACACCTAGACACCGAGTAAAGCTTAAATTGAATACGCAAATGAAACTTAAAACGAACAAAAATATTTTGCTATTGAAGAATAAATGAAACCCATAACGAACAGAAATTAAATAAACGATAGCAAAGAAACACACAATAGGTACTAATATAAATGAATAAATAAATCTTAAAATGAGTGAAACTTAAATTGAATATGCAATCGAGCGTGAAACGAACAAAAATCACTGCAAACAAGAGTTTGGGTTTTGCCTCCTTCTCTCACTGTTAAAGTCTAAAACCTACTGCGTTTTGGGCGCTTTAATGAAAACGAATTATATTACGAATATTTTCTTTTTAACTTATTACAACATTGAAAATTAACACAAAAAATACAGTAATTTTAAATTTTGAGCTGATGAGTTTCCAGCAATTAATATTATTTTATATCAAACATTCAGTTTAATTTTATTAGTTCATTCCAAGACTGTTCAAGACAAATATAGTTTCACTACAAACAAGAATTTGGATACTGCCCCCTTCCCTAACTGAAAAGTCTAAAACCTACTGCGTCATTGGAGCTTCACTGAAAACGAATTATATTACGAATACTTTTTTCCAGTTATTACAACATTAAAAATGAAAATAATGAAATAAAGTCTTGAATTGATGATCTTTGAACAGTTGAAATCATTATATATCAAATATTCTGTTTGATTTTATTTGCATTTTCCAAGACTGTTGAAGATTCATAAACTTTTCAATTTTGTTTTTCAATGCCCGGGCTTTACAGGAGGCAATTTTGTCGCTTGTGAAATTTTTTCAATACAAAGGCATTTTTTAATGAAAAAAAAAACAAAAAAGCAGTGAAGTTATATTCCCCATTTGGAGGAACTGGTTTTGACTCTTCAGAATATCCAGAAAAGAGAGGCACTCAAATGCACACATTGGTTCATTTTTTTATTTATCTTCTGTTGAATGTAAAGTAATCAATCAAAAATAATATAATTAATGTTCTATTTAATGTTTTCCTATTAAGCTTCTGCTTTTGCCAATCATTGCCCTTTGCCCTGTTAATTGTCTTTGGCCCAATATAAGTTAACTTGAATAAGTGATAAAAAAAAAAACATTACTTGTATTTTAATTTTGTACAGAAGTGTAGTATCACATTAGTAAGCAGTAGAATGAGATCACAGTGATAAGATAACAAAAGACCAAGCTTTCTAGTGATGGAAAAAGGGACAATTCGTCATTTTTTATCTTCAAAGAAAAATAACATTTTATACGGTTATGCCAGCATCCTATATTCAGCTTTACTCTACAACTTATGTTTATTGACTGCAACTGTTCTCAGCTAACACGAGCAAAACGTTATTCCAATTGGAAATCGGAAGTTATAAGTGCCCTTTTTAAAAGTCAAAAGTGATCGGAGGGCAACTAGCCCCTTCTCACAAACCCTTTTTTCCCTAAACGCATGCAAAAAACTTTTGATATAGTCATTCTGTTAAAAATAGTTCAAACATTATATAACAAGAACTCAAGGGTCAACACAACCCCTCAGAACCCGGAACAAGTGTTTTAAGTTATGCCCTTGAGGCGTTTAAGGTTTTTACGAAAAACAAAAATACTCCGAATATTTCGGCCCCACGTCCGGGAGCCTTTCTCAACGAAAAAAAAATTTTCCGTTGAGAAAGGCTCCCGGACGTGGGGCCGAATATTCGGAGTATTTTTGTTTAATTAAGTGTTTAATTTATTGTATTCACTGCTTATAAAAATTAAAACCCGTTTTTGTTGCTTAATTTTTCGTAAATGGAAAAGCAGTGTGAGCTAAGGAATTATTTACGTTTAAGGTTTTTATGTAAGGGGTGATCGTATAAGCTTCAGAGGTGGCTCATTTGATTGGAAATTGAAATTCCTAGTTATCTTTTTAGAAGTCAAAGTGATCAAAGGGCATCTACCCCCCCCCCCTCCACACTCTATTTTTCTTAAATTCATCCAATAAAAATTCTGAGATAGCCAGTTTGTTTAAAATAATGAATAATCAGATAAAGAAAATTTTTGGGTCAACATATCCTCCCCCCACAGAGCCTGAAGGAAGGGCTGTAACTTATGCCCCGGGGCATATAAGGTTCTTATGGAAGAGGTAAACTTCTGAGGCAACTCAAATTACTAGAAATTGAAAGTTTTAATTCCCTTTTTAAGAGTCAAAAGTGATCCGATAACAATTAGCCCCCCCTTCCCACCAGCCCTTTTTTACCGAAGTGCGTCCGATCGAATTTTGAGATAATAGTTCTATCCAAAATAGGCTAAAGGTCCTATAATAAAAACACCGGGATTTACACAACCCCCTTTCCCTGATTCCGGGGGCAAGTGTTGACAATTATGTCCCGGGGGAATATAAGGTTTTTATGGAAGGGATGGTTGTATAAATCTCGGAAGAGGCTCATTCTATTGAAAGTTCTAGTTCCCTTTTCAAGAGATAAAAGGGACCGGAGGGCAACTATCCCCCACCCTTGCTGTCTTTTCCCAAAATTAATCCGACCGAATTTTTGAGATAGTCATTTTGTTAAAATAAATCCAAAGATCAGATAACAAAAACTCAAGGGTCAATATAACCCCCCAGAGTCCGGGGTCAAGCGTTGTATGTTATTTCCGGGTGGTATTTAAGGTTTTAATGCGAGGGCTTTTAAAAAGTTCAAAGATCAGAAAAGCCCGACCCCAACCCTCACTCAAAAAAACTTATCAGTGATATTTTATTCTAAAACTTAAGGGAGCTAACCCCTCGCCCACTCTGTACGGCCCTCCAATAAGACAAAAAACTTATTAATAATCTTCTGTTCCAAAAGATATGGGAATTGACCCCTTGATCTGAATGCCCCCCCCCTCCAAAAGAAAAAACAAACAAACAACTTATTAATGATATTTTATTCCTAAAGTTATGGGATCTGAACCCTGGTCATTAATGGTCTGATCACCCTCCGCCTAACAAATTTATGAATGATAAATCATGGGAGCTGACTCTTGGCCCTCCCATAATGGCCCAACATCCCCCATTCCTCAAAAAAAACTTATTAACGATACTTCATTCCAAAAAACAATGGAACTGAACCCTGGCCCTGCCTCTGCTGCCCCATTCCCCCCTAAAAAACTATTATTAATGTTTTATTCAAAAATAATGGAAGCTGGCCCCCGCTTTTCCCTCTAATGTTTGAGTCCCCCCCCCCCAACAAAAAAAAAACTTATTAACGATATTATATTCCAATAATCATAGGAGCTGACCCATGGCCCTCCCCCCATGGCTCGATCCCTCCCAACCCCCAACCCCCCATAGACACAAAAAAACTTATTAACGGTATTTTGTTCCAAAAATCATGGAAGTTGGCTACTGGCCCTCCCTCCATGGCCCAACAACGTTTTTTAAAGAAAAGTAAAGGCCCTATTAATTACATGATCAGAAGAAATAGAAACCTACAATAGGTCAAACCAGAAATTAGTATTAAAGAATAAATGAAACCCAAAACGAATCGGTATTAAATAAACAATCATAGCAATAATCTTGCAACTGGCAGTAACGTAAATGAATAAATAAATCTTAAAACGAGTAAAGCTTAAATTGAATGCGCAAGCAGTAATGACCCCGATACTCCGAAGGTAAGCCCATATTTGGGAGACAATTGGATATCTTCCAGGGCGTCACCCTATACTCCCACCATAAAAATAGCCTATGACGATAAAATACAAGAGAAAGTATTTGACATACTTTCGAGAGAGAGGCGTTAGAATTCAAATTATAGATTCAGTCTTCAGGAATTTATCACATTTTTCGTGCATGAACATAAAATGGGAATTATTTGAGTATGACCCAATGTGAAAATGAATTTTTTTTTATTTGTATGTTTGTAGCGCATGGTTAGGGAAACGGTCCAACCATTCACGGCTTCGGGCATCCGTGTCTTAGTTCAGTGGTTTGTTTTATTTCTGTTTTAATTTTTCTATGTTATGAATGAGGACTTTTGAAATTATTGATGGTATTATCGATATTTATTGAAAAGATCCTCATAAGCTTGCATTTATTCGATACTATTATCGTCTTAGTTCAGGAGATTTTTTATTTCTGTTTTATTTTTCTATGTTTTCTATAAGGACAGGTATTATTGATATTTTTTGAAAAGATCCTCATAGGCTTGCTTTTATTCGATACTATTGACGTCTTAGTTCAGTACTTTGTTTTATTTATGTTTTTATTTTTCTATGTATTATATAAGGAATTTTGGAATTATTGAAGGTATTATCGATATCTATTGAAAAGATCCTCATAAGCTTGCTTTTATTCGACACTATTGACGTCTTAGTTCAGTAGTTATTTCTATTTGTCTATGTTTTGTATAAGGACTTCTGAAATTATTGAAAGTTTTATCGAAATTTTTTGAAAATTAATTAAAAAAAGTTTTTCCACAAAATAAGTTTCTCAAAGAAAAGTAAAGAGGTCCATTAAACCAAAAAAGGAGCAAAAATAAGGTCTTAACAACAACAAAAATAATAATAATACATTATACCCATATCGATCTTTCATAGGCAGCGCGATAGCGCTGCCTAAGTAAAGAACGATGTGGGCACAATGTATTATTTTTTTTTCCTCCATACCCAGGCACTTCGTATCGAAGGAGTTGTCGTAGAAACTTCAAAAAGTGCTCATTCGATTGGAAATTGGATTAGCTAGTGCCCTTTTTAATAGTCGAAAGTGATTGGAGGGCAACTAGCCCCCCTTGCCCAACATTCCCGCAAACACATCCAATCAAAATTTTGAGATAGCCATTTTCTTCAGTGTGTTTGATTTACAGATAGAAAATATATATTGTGGAGGACACTCCCCCACAACCCACGGGGAAAGGGTTTAAGTTATGCCCTAAGGGCATATAAGAAAGATTTTGGCACAGTGTATTATTTATTATTTTTTTCCTTTAGAGCAGGGCACTTCATATGGAAGGGGTCGTCATAGAAACTTCAAAAGGGGCTCAATTGATTGAAAATCAAGAGTTCTAGTGCCCTTTTAATAGTCGAAAGTAATTGGAGGGCAACTAGCCCCCCTCCCCCACGTCCATCATTCCCCCAAACACATCCAATATAAATTTTTAGATAGCCATTTTGTTCAGCGTAGGTGATTTCCAAATAGAAAATATGTTTTTGAGGAGGACACTCCCCCACAGCCCTCAGGGCAAGGTTTTTCAGTTATGCCCAAGGGGCATATAAGTTTTTATAGAAGGCGTTGTCGTAGAAACTTCAAAAAAGGCTCATTCGAATGGAAATTCAAAGGGCTAGTACCCTTTTTAATATTCAAAAGTGATTGGAGAGTAACTAGCCCCCCCCCCCCCCGCCCATCATTCCCCTAAACACATCCAATCAAAATTTTGAGATATCCATTTTGTTCAGCGTAGTTGATTTCCAGATAGAAAATATGTTTTTTAGGAGGAGACTCCCCCAGAGCCCTCAGGGTAAGGTTTTAAGTTATGCCCTGAGGGCATATAAGGTTTTATAGAAGGTGTTGTCATAGAAACTGCAAATAAAGCTAAATCGATTGGAAATTCAAAGAGCAGTAGATACCTATCATGAGCTTCCAGGCGACACCCCTGCTGCCATCTATAATTTAGTCTAACTCCGTACCCACACCAAATATGGGCAGGGAATCCCCAGGAAGAAGGATTGCATAATCGAAGTGGGTCAATGACCTAAATTTCCCAGGTCGATTTATTTGCTGCTGTTGTTTTGGCCAGAGAATGATTGCATAATCGGAGTGGGTCAACGACCTCAATTCCCCTTTCGTGAATCAATAATTCCCCTTAGAAACAACAAATTAATTCCCCTTTCTTGACAAATCAATCAACCATGACATCATCTGTCAGACATTAAAAAACTTCGCCCAGAAACAATTCTCCGGGAATAGACTCAAGATATTAACAAACTTCGCCCCGGAAACAATTCTACTGGTAGAACTCAAAAGACATTAATAAACTTCGCCCTGGAAACAATTCTCCAAGAAACATCTTAGAGATGAAGAGATTAACGCGGGAAAGGGTTTCCCAGTAATTTGAAATGTGACAGCGCAGGGATGCCAAAAACAAAGGGAACACGCTGAAATTACGTTTAGGAGTTATTTGGGCGAAGCCGTTATAGACATTTTAGGGAATTATTTCGGCGAAACAGTAAGAGACATTTTAAAAGATGATTTTAGAAGTGGTTTTAGAAGAGGATTTGAGGGTGAAACTCTGTGGTCGTTATAATACACAAGTTGTATTTGAACAGTGTTGTGAGGTCCTCTACCCCAACCCCAAAGGGTTCCTATCCCCCTACCCCAACCCCGAAGGAAGCCCCCGGCTCCAAAGGTTCCCCTGGTTCCCAAAAGGCCCCCGGTGCCCCAAAGGCCCCTGAGCCCCCATTTTTTAATATTTTTTAATTTGCACATTTTGGGACACACAAGGGTCCCCACATTTCAAAAGGCTTTATTATATTTTTTCTGAACAAATTTTTTTCTTAATGTCCTTCATAAACCAATTTTGCAAGTTGAAGTAGTTATCTTTTTCACCACAACTTTACTTTACGACTTTTGGCACACCCCAGGATCAAGCAATACTTTTCAAAAGACATTTCATTGTCAGTGAGAATGAAAAAAACAGGATTTTTCTCGCTTTGATGGATGTTTCTTGGATGGTTATGAGTGTCGGTCAATTTATTTGTTGTTTTTCATGGATGACAACATCAATTTTTGTCTGTTTTATGGTTTTTGTCAATTGATTACATAATATCTCCGAACAGATAACACTACCCAGTAATTTCCTATCTTATGCTCTATAAACAAGGGGTTTCTCACTCCAGGGGCTATATTCAAGCTTTAGTTTTTAGGGTTTAGGAGGAAAAAAGGTAACTAGGTTAGTTTAGGTTATGTATTTATTATATGCTATGCTTTATCCCCACCCTCCTAATGTGCAAATATACAGCCAAAATTTGTTTCTAAACTATTAGATTTTTATCCTATTTTGTTTTATTTCACTAGCATTAACCAAACTTAACTTCTCGCATGTTCCCCAGATATTAAAACAGTACCTTTTTTTCTTGCATTGCTTTAGTATAACAGTGTGACATCCTTTTCACTAATAAATACCCATAATTTTTTGAAGGCCTATAGGATATATGTTCTGAAAATTCAATCAATTATTATTATTGCTGCTGGTTTGTCTGTGAGTCCAGGCAATTTGATGTTCATATGTTAGTCCTAAAACTCAGCTGCCCTTGCCTGAAACTATAGGCAGACAGACCTTATGTCACTTGTTCACCTGCAAATAAAGGCAAATTGTTGGGTCAACCAATTTGAATGAATTTTGTGTTAGTGTAACTATCTGACCTTATAAACTGGGTTGCCTGTCTAAGACTTTAGACAGGTAGACCCTATGCCACTTGTTTGCACACAAGGCCAGGCAACTTTTCAGTCAACCAATTTTCAATTAATTCTGTTTTAGGGTAACTGTCTTGGCTTATAGATTGGGTTTTCTGACTGCGGACTGCAAGTCCAGGTGACTTAGTGGTCATGTTAATCCTAAAACTTGGTCAAAATGCCTTAGACTCTAGGCGGACAGGCCTACTTGGAAAGTCTACTTGAATTACAATAGAGATGACTAAGATTTTTGGGCTGACTTACAACAAACAATGTCTATGGAACTTCAAGCTCTTTTCAAGAAGCATTCCTTAAAAGTATTTTTCAAGAAAAGAGCTTTGCTGAACTAGGTTCCGATTTCTGTTTTACCAGAACATACAAGAAAACAACACTTTCTAAGGCTATATGCTGAGTTATTTATTTTTTGGTCATTTTCTGCTGTTTAACAGCATACGTTCTTTATTTTTGAAATTGGCCACGAACTTTCGTATTGGAATACATTATGTAAACAGGTGATCTTTCTCCTTATAAAATGAATTATCGGTTTTTCACACTAATTTAAGACGTATATGGTTGTATAAGTTTGCACTTGACCAATTTAATAAATTAGTTTTCATTTTAGGTGTCCTTGGTACTTTAAGAGTTTAGAATTTTAGCTTAGAGTCTTAGCTTAGAGTTTTTGTTAGAGTTCTAGTTTATTTTAGTTTTAGTTAAGAGTTAAGAGTTTTTAGCTTAAAGTCTTAGCTTAGAGTTTTTGTTGAAGTTCTAGTTTAGTTTAATTTTAGTTAATAGTTTAGAGTTTTAGCTTAGAGTTTTTTTTAGAGTTGAAGTTTAGTTTAGTAATAGTTAAGAGTTTAGAGTTTTAGCTTAGAGTCTTAGCTTAGAGTTTTCGTTAGAGTTCTAGTTTAGTTTAGATATAGTTAAGAGTTTGGAGTTTTACCTTAGAGACTTAGATTAGAGTTTTAGTTTAGTTTTATTTAAGAGTTTAGAGTTTTTTTAGCTTAGAGTCTTAGCTTAGAGTTTTTGTTAGAGTTCTAGT